>PVJO010021419.1:0-30102 GCA_004026905.1 Hystrix cristata | reverse complement strand
CAGCAAACTTTTGCAAAAGTGTGGACAGAGTTAAGTGGAGCCAGCGAGGATGGTAAATCCCTTAGGAATATAGAACACCAGCAGGATGCCATTTCTACCCTCCGCAGAAAGATGAGAGAGAAAAATGCCAGGACCACTGACAGGTGTGTCTACAGAAGATGGTCACCAGCAATTCAGTCACTACTAATCTACACAGAGAGGGAGCTAGAGAAGTAAGAATCCTAGCCTCTCTCTGGGCTAGTGCACGTGAACTCTCCAGATAGCCGAACACAAGAAGCAGCAGAGGGCAAGGGGTCTTCTGAAGTATTTCACAAAGTAGTGTAGAGCAGGGTGGAGAGGAGAGGAGTGTGAGACTAGAGGGGCCAGCAGCAGGTTTTGGGCACAGCTGTGCAATTTTGAGCATTTATTCTGCTGGCCTTTACTGCTACCTTTTAGAAAATTCAGAATCTGAGACAGATAATCTTGGAAGCTTATTCCATCTCTAGTATCATTTATGAAAACTGAATGAAAGAGAAAGGAAGAAAGCAATTGGTCCTAATGATTTATTTGAAACAGGTAGATTTAGCAATTTAGCTTTAAATGGATAACAAGCAAGAGGTTTTTTTTTTTTCCATCTGCTCTCTTTTAAGAAAGACTGTTTTGCCTCAAAGTTATTTAGAAAAGGTCCTAAACACTGTTTATAGAAAGCAGATCTAAACCCAGTATCTAAAAGGCCTAATTTTGTGTACTACGGGTCTGCCCCATAGAAAAATAAAAAAGCTTTTTTTTTTAAGGGAAAATAGCATATAACTCAGATTATTAGCTATCTCTCTGTCACAAATATGCAGCTAGGTTCAGAATTTGCATGTTTCCCAGGCAAAAGAATACACTAAGCAAGTAAGCCTATCCTGCCATTTTATTAAATACTTTGAGAAAACAAAGGCAAAGCAAGCTCTCATTCAGCTGGAACCAGAACATAATCCCCTGAGCCAATAATACATTAAAATTCCAGCACCAGAGCCAAATTTGACAAAGGAACCTTCTCTATCCATCTACCCCTGGGGCAAACTACTCTAATTGTAATTCTTGCACTCTTATGTTTTGAGAACTTCAAAATACTGTTGCTCGAACAAGAGAAAAAGGAATTATGATGGGGAAAAGTAAGGTTTGAGGTTTAAAATGCAATTTCAAGATACATGAATGAAGAAATGGGAGGTTCCTGAAAGCTCCCTCTATAGGTCAGATGTCATTTAACTTATGTAAGTAGTTATGCTTTGGTTGTGGGTAGGAAGAAAGTGAAAATTATTTCTTCCCCACAGCCTTTTAACAGACCTTTGTCTCTTAATTATACACAACAGTACAGCATAGGTCCTATTGAGTACTTGCCTCCATAGGGTAGATGTGGAAAAAATTTCATTACTGTGTTACCCCTGCTGCTATTAGACCAACAGATTCAGTGGTAAAGCTGACAGAAGTTGGCTTGATGTTCCAATGCAGCAGATCCATCTTTCTTTCTGACAATCTTTCATTCACTTCAAAACCTCTTCCCGTATATATAAGCTCATGTTCCCAAATCTTCAGCGAGAATAGTGGCACTCACAGGGCAAACTTCTAGAGCACCCAATTGCCTGGACTAATGTTTAGGAAAACCTTTGAACTAGAAGCCAAGACAGGATTTCTGTTTTCATTTGTGCTTCAATCTTCATGCCTAATATAAGAAAATCTTTCTTAAATTTACTCTTTTTATTAAAGAGGAGCCAGAATCATCATTCTGTCTACCTCTATAGCCATTGAGTCAAAGGAACAAAAAGCATGTAAAGATTGAGACTCTAATGTCTCTGCTCCTGTTTATTTCCATGAATTTAGGAAAGAATCTTAACTTCTCCGGATCCTCTAGAAAATCAAGTGGTTTAAGTAGATGATTTCTACAGCTGTTTTCAGGTTTAACCTTATTTGTCCCAATGCCCTTTCACTGTCAATGTAGTTGAATCTGTATTCCCCACATTGTAGTCTCTTAATTTCTTGTGCTCCACCTTAAATCTTAGAGCACATTTTTATAGCTTCATCTTTTTCTCTATCCGGCCTGAAATTCAAGCCTGAGATACTTTGCTGATATGAACTGTGCTTTAATACCTTCAAGTCCCATCTCTTACACTAAAACCGTTTGGCAAGTTCCAGTGTTGGACAAACCCTCCATATCTGCACTCCTGTGCCCAAGGTTCTGATTTGGTGACATCACGCACAATATGTCCTCCCACAGTGAGTTTGTAAACAGGGATGCAAGAAAGCTTTCTACACTGACCCTCATAGGTGTTTAGAAGGCTTTTTATTCATCACTGCAAACTCTAAATATATTTCTTGCTCTCCTCAAAATCTCAGTCTTCCGTCTTGGCAGATAACCTTAATTTTCAGTCAAGTGATTACAATAAGATCATTTTCATAACGAAAATGTTTAAAATATTGCAACTTATTTTTAGTTCCATTGCATTAACATAAACACGATCACAAAATTTCCACAAAAATTATGGGATATTTATATAGTTCTTCTACATTACTTCCAAGTCAGCTCCATTTTGATTTATAAGCTTGGTTATGTATCTGTCGGATCAGATGTTGCATGGAAAATACTCACTAAATCTGACTGGATTTCTTCATCTGCCTCACTTGAAACTGTACAGCAAAACAGATATGGTTAAGAATTTCAAAAAAATTTTAGGAAATAGTGCTAATTGCTAACTATCTTTTCTCAGATAATATGTACCATATCATGAAAATACAAGTTAATCATTCATAAATGTCTATTAAATAAAGAGAGAAAAGAAGATATTTAGTTGAATCAAAATATTATGAACATACTCCATTTTGGACATTCTAAAAGTTATTGGCGGGTTTATTTCACTATCTATAGAAACCACATCCATATAGTACAATATTCTAAACAAATTTTTAAGGCATAAATATGGACTAGGGTGCTATAGGATTTATGGTAAAAGGAAATTTTTAATTTCCACTTTGTGGAAGCCTTTATAAAAGGGGCTGTTCCAAGAAAAAGAATAGTGGTAGTGTTAGTAAAAGAAAGAACGAGAAGGAAAGTCTATAGAGATCTTGATAGTGACCCTACAAAAGGAGCAGTTTTAAGGATTTTTTGGTAGGTGCTATTAATCCTACGAAGTAGTTCTCAGAACAATGTTTTCGAAGGCATAAAATAAAAAATTGTAGGATTATAACTAAATTTAGTTAATTTGACATCATTGTCCCAATATTAAAAACACAAATTTGTGATTATTATTTGTACTACTTTGTAAAATGTTCAATAGCAAGATCTTGCAGTATGCCCAATAATTGACATCATGTCAAAAAAGCAATGAGTAAATATTCTTTTTAAGACTAGATATAATAACTGTAGTGTTCTACAATAATTTTGGTGATTTCTTTTATTGTCTATAATTTCTCATCTTCAATTCATCTCATTCTCTCTCTTTCACATCAAGGTCTTTTCCTTCACACAGAAACTGCTTCTCTTAAGGTCATCAATAAAATCCATGTCACTAAATCTATTAGTTCTCAATCTTCATCTTATTTGACATCAGCATTATTTGACACAGTTGATCACACCCTCCTCTTTGATCTACTGTTTTCATTAAACTCAAGGATGCCATTCACTGCTGACTTTCTGCTGACCTCACTGGATTCTCCAGTGACATTTCCTTGGCTGGTTCCTTTTCATTTTACCGACCTCTTAATATTAGTGTTCCAGATTTGTCCTTGGATCTCTTCTCTTTTGTGCTTAAATTTACTTCTTTAGTGAATTAATCACTACTACTGATATAGACATGTAGATGACTCCAGATGTATATTCATAATGTGGATTTCTTTCCGGAAATTTAAGCCCATATACCCAATTATCTACTCAATATCACCTCTTAAAGCAATAATAGACATTTTCAAACTCAACCTCTGCAAACCCACAACCCTGTCTCCACATTCACCTCACTAAACCTATTTAGCATCATATTCTCCAAACCAAATAACAGCATACTCAGGCCAAAATGTTTGCAATCATTTTTGATCCTTTTCATTCTCTCTCTCAAACCACTTCCATAACCTATCACCAAGTTTTTTAAAAGATTAAAGATTAGAAGATTCCATGTCCTAAATCCAACCATAATCTATCATCTTTCCTACTGCACAACCACCATCTTGATTCAAGCTACCATAATTCCTGGATTGTTTGTTGAAGTAACCACTTTGTCATCTACTCTCACTTCATCTCAAAATATCAGCTACAGTGATCTTTCAAAGTATATGTCATAGCATGTCACTTTCCTGCTCAAAATGGATTCACCATTTTCTTCACCAAGAAAGAAAAAGTCACTACAGTGGTCTCAAAGCCTTACAGAATCTTATATGATTTTTTTCACTGAACTCAATCTTTCTCTCTCTCTCTCTCTCTCTCTCTCTCTCTCTCTCTCTCTCTCTCATTCCAAGAAGACACCTTTCCTCAGCCACAGGCCTCTGTACTTTCTGTCCCCCCTTCTATAATGTTCCATGTGGCTTACTTTCTTCAATTCTTCACTCAAATGCCCCCTTCTCGGGTCTTTGTGAGGTCCTCTACCAAAAGTTTTAATCTTCTTGTTTTATTGTGATCCAGAGCAATTATTACTACATAATACAATATTTTTAAATTTGTCTGTCTGGCTCAATAATGCATTCCATTAAGAATTTTTGTCTCACTACAGCACTTTACTGTAGCAGAGTATTTACAAGTTTCTGTTGATCTTGTTGATTGAGCATGGCTGCTAAGTATTATGTAATAAAAACATTGATCATTAAAAAAAAAGAATTTTTCTCTCTTACATTCATTGATTTATCCCCAGTGCCTAGCATAAATCAAGTACTCAATAAATAGCCATGGCCAAATGAAAGAAAAAGGGGGATTTGGGGAATTTTGTCTTTTGTGAAGTCTAGCACATTTATCCATTGCAGTAAAAAGCACACTTAATTTTCTTGCCAAAACCATATTCTGCTCTGTAAATTAACCAAGATTATTTTAAATGTGATGCTTGAAGTGACACAAAGCTGGTGCCTGGTGCTTGCTGTAGAAATCATGTAAGCTTTTACGAGTGGCTGGCAACCACATGGCAATGTGCATTCATGGAGAGGTGCTGTGTTATATCATGGAAATAAGACTTGCTTCAACACAAATAGACATAGCTTTGGGCTTCACCTCTGCCACTTGTGACCTATGTGATGTTGGGAAATCATTCACTTTTCTAACTCTCATTTATTTGTCTGTGGTATAAATATGTCACTATGTGATTAATATTTCTTAAATGAAATGATGCATGCAAAGTACCTGGGTACTTTAAAAAGTTGCTCCTCACTTCAATCCTCTCTATATGTCTAGTACTTTCCAAGTAGAAGTGAGTAAATAACAAGGAACTTAGAAACGGTCAAAGATATGTGAAAACAAAGGATTGGATGTCAGTTGAACTGTCAATCACCTCAGAGACTGCTTCGTGTAGAAAGCCTCACAGGGATCATCCCAGTCCTGACTGAATCCACCAAAATTGTATTCAGGTCATTTTTTAGGGCAAGGCATAGAGGGTTTTGAAAACATCACTCTAAAATTAAAAAGATGCCAGGACTTTGAGAAAGAGCAGGTGAGCTGGTTTCATCTGAGAAGGTAAATGGCAAAGAAGAAAATAAAAGCTGGGTAGAATTTGGGTTGGAAAGTGAAGGTGCCCCATTCTTGAGGATTTTTGCCCAGGAGTCTTTATCAGTACATAGGCATTGCTTTTTATCCAAGTAATTCTATACGAAAAAACATGAAACTGATCTGAGATTCAGCAAATTGATTTGGGAAGCCATCTTTCTCCTTAGCCATAAACAAGGTATGAAAATTCTACACTTAAAACAGATTCTTTTTTTGTTTTTCTACTCCCCAGTCAATCTAGACTTTTTAGTTGCTATGTAAAAAGACTTATAAACAGTATGTTTTTCATAAATCACTGTGCATTGCTTCCCTCATACTTCCAAACTGTATTTTTAAACAACTAGCACAAAATACTGTCTTAGGAGAAGGTAGTAAAAGGGATAAGATGTTCATCAGCTGATAGGAATTGTACTATTCATGATTTAAGGACCAGAATTTATTTCTCAAGGAGTGTGCTTAGCCTAGAAGGAACCTCACTTCAGACTTGAGGTGTCTCTTGGGGGCCTTCAGAATTAGATTTAGGCTTTATTAAAAATATTTGTCAGATGAATCTTGATTAATTTCAGAGAAATTGGCATCCATGATGACCATCAGAGGACAGTGTCACCAATTAGCCCTGAGTCTGTTCTCGGTCTTCTTGTCTTAGGAACTTTCATGATCCCTCCCTAAAACACATGAGGAAGAACAGGAGTAGGAGGAATAGATAAAAAGAGAAGGCAGAAGAGACACAGATCGTAAACTGGATCCAGCTTTGTGATTCCTGAGCTTTAAACCTCACAGATCCATCAAGTTCAAATCAAATTTCGGATTTTAAAGTAATCTCTGACACATAAAAACCTGTGCTTAGAAACACAGTTAACAGAAAAATTATGTTTTGATGATAGAAAATTTAAAACAATTAAAATTAATAAAACAAGGTGAATGCTATGATCAGATTACCACATTCCACTCTTGATAAGGCAAACAAGCAAATATTTCTCTCCTAAAACCTCTCACCTCTACTGACTACTACTCTGCATGTGCCGACTGTGGATCACACTCTGTCCCGTGCCAGAGAGAGCGCTGGAATTCCTGAGTGGAGGCAGACTATCCCCTAGACTGAGGCACTGGTTTCCCTTGGAAGGCATCTTAAATTCATTTTTGGTATACTGAAGCCAAATTAAATATTTTCCAGAACATAATAGCTCCTAAAATCTCTAACTTCTATGTAGAAAAAAGGGTTACTGGTTGACTTCACAAAACCAAATTATAACAACTCTCTTCACAAAATTAATTCTCTCTCTTCTATCTTCTGTCTCTTCCTCGTTCTGTCAAAGGCTATATGTGTTTCAAAGGATGCATGATACAGAAGAGTAGAGTAGAACTTTTCTCTCTGTGTTAAGTGGAAATAATGTAATGAGACATATCTTCTTATGGTTATAAAACATTTTTGAGAAAAGTGTATCCTTGTCAACTTGCTAAACCTGAAGGCTGCTTTTCAGGTATTACACAAGTCCAAGTTAGTGGTATGAATTTACTATAGTTCAGTACTATAAAAGTAGTATATAACATTGTAGTCAGAACTCAAAACCTGAGTTCTTTGTCTCCTTTAACGATTTACTTAAATTTTCTGACTGTACCTCAGTTTCCTCATTTGTAAAACTAAACTAATGATAGTTCTTATTCCATAATGCTATTGTGAGAAAAGTGAAATATCTGGCACAAGACTTTATCATATAACTAATTCTTCAAAACTTTATATAAGGAAGTGGAAAATAAATGTATTTGGATGTCATTACTTTTTAAAAGAATCTGATATCATATAATTATTTATCATTTTAAAGAATTACTATGTAAATGGGTTAACACAACTATGCAAAACATTTTTTTCAGTAAATACTTTCCATATTATACAAAGAAATAGCTACCAGCAAGCTACCAGAATCTAATGGAACATACACTAAATTTTCAGGCAGAAAAACAGTGACAATAATCAATACCAAAAAAATGCCCTTCACAATCCACTAATAGAAGAATAAAACCAAATTTGCATTGCTCACTGACTAGCACACCATGAGTTTAGAACTTCCTCAGAGGAAGACCAACATGGATCAATAGGCACTAACATCTCCACATCTCTGTGTTGCTCCCACAGAGCTAGTACTTTATGTGGGACTTGTTTACTAGTTTTGTTTCTGTACTTAGCTCAGTTTGTTCCCTATTTCAAACTCAAAGGGAAAAGGAAAATAGATACATTTTGTATTTGGATAATGGGGCCTATTTTATATTTATTGTGTTAGTTTTCTATCCCTGTAACCAACACCTGAGATAATCAAGTTATAGAAAAAAATTTTATTTTGGCTTATGGTCTGAGAGGTTCTAGTCCATGACGAGTTGGTCATGTTGCTTTGGGGCTGTGCTGAGGCAGTGCAACATGGCAGAAGCATATGTTGGGGCTAAACCACTCATCTCATGGCCAGGGAAGCAAAAAGAATGAGGAAGGGACCAGGATCCAATAATCTCCTTTGATGACTCAAAAGACCTCCCACTAGGACCCATGTCTTGAAATTTGTACTGCTTCAAGCTGGAAAAAAAGTGTTTAACATAATGGATTGGAGAACATTTTAGATTCAAAATATATGTGTGTGTGTGTGTGTGTGTGTGTGTGTGTGTGTGTGTGTATGTGTGTGTGGGGGGGGGAGAGAGCACTGTTGAAATTGTTTTGAAAACTACAAGTCCCAAGAGCAAAGAGAAATACTAGGCATAACATGGGTCCTAGTACTATTCTGACTAGGTGAATATTAACAGTTCAATAGAAGAATTGATACTTCTGACAATGCAACAAGAATAATGAAAGGAAAAATAAATTCTTTTTCTGGAAATAGAAGAAACTTCTACTGATTCATAATTGATTCTATCATATAAGACATCATATACATAAAAAAGACATCATATATAATGAATTACAATCAATAACTGTCCCATATATCTACATAAATTATAAAATTAAGACTTCTCCTGAGTACTAGATAATTCAGTCACTGATTACATCCCATTCCCCCATGCAACTTTGGGCAATGCAGAAATGATAGAAGCATCTAGGGCAGGCCTACTGAAAAGTATCCAGTAAAAATCACTTTTCAAAAAAAAAAAATCAGAGCTGATAGCTTTTCAAATTTGCTACGACACTTTAAATGAATATTCTAAGAATGAAATTATAAGAATATTCTGAGGCAATCTATAAAGTAAGACAAATTATCATTAATCCAATGCAACACTTCAAACAGCACTACTTAAGGAATATTCGATATAGTACATTCCAAATATATGGAATTTTGATTAAGATGTAATATACTCTCTTAAAAAATTCAATTCCACAATAATGAGCAGTTACAGGTTCTTACAGAGGAGGAAGTTATTGTACCTACTGAATAATAATGACATTTATGATTCAAAGTGTTTCAAATATTTACGAATGCTGTTTGATAAATGGATTTTAACAGCTACTGAATTGTTTTTGTCCTCTTTATATAAAAGGAGAAGACTATACTAAAGGCATGGAAACTTATACTTGAGCTCAAGTTACCACTTACAAGGCAGTTCTTTGGCCTATGAATGCTGAGGCTGAAAGATCCAATCTGTTCCAGAAAAACTTGCCAATAAAACCCAAGATCTTAGAACCATCTTTACATCATACACCAAACAGTGTATGTTGCTGGCTATGGATTCTGCTGAATTTTAAACTACTTTAAAACAAAATCAAGAGGCAGTCTTGTTCTAGGTTATAATAAGTAAGAAATATTGAGGATTGTTTTCAGAGCATGTGTCTGAATAAATATGATAAATATTAGGTATCTAATGCATATATATATTTAGAGAGTTTGATATTAAAAAGAGTAAATTAAAAAAGATATAAAAAGGTATAAAATGAATTTGAGATAGGTAAATGCACTTGTAGAAATTTATTTAGGAAAGAGAAAATGAAGAAACTGGAAATAAAAAAGAAAAAATCTGAAAATAAAGTAGTTAAAAGAACTGGGATCGAGGAGTTTACAAAACAGAAAGATTATCTCCTTTGTGCCAAAAATGGAAAAAAAGGGGAAAAAAAGCATTCCATACATTTTCAGTTAAAGAAAAATGAATGGCTATGTGTTAAAGTATATAGCATGATAGTAAGTCAAAAAGGAACATTTTTAATAGGTGGAATATAAACAAATAAATGTTGTTATTTCATGATCTA
The DNA here is from genome assembly GCA_004026905.1 of Hystrix cristata. Taxonomy (NCBI): domain Eukaryota; kingdom Metazoa; phylum Chordata; class Mammalia; order Rodentia; family Hystricidae; genus Hystrix; species Hystrix cristata. The sequence goes on along the minus strand of PVJO010021419.1, from coordinate 20,188 downwards.
TTTATTTTAAAATAACAACCATTGCTTTGTTCTCTGATTCAAAAGCAAAAATACTCATCATAGAATATTTTAATTATCAAGTATGGATAAGAAAGTATAAACATAATATTAATATAAAGATAAAACCTCCAGAAAATAGTCTTCTATCTCTGTACATGGACATCTGTTTTTACCAACTTCACATTACACTGTGTGTCAATTTTGTGTCTTGTTTTTATAACTTATCATTACATTGTATGTATTTCCATGTCATTAAAACTTCTTCAAAATCATGAGTTTTAATGGCTTCATATTATTCCATAAAATGAATGTGCAATAATTGAAACACGTTATTGATGCATATTTGAATAATGTATAATATACAAAAGTTGAGAGAGAAAATTTTAAGTGGCTCTGTCAATAAAAGTTTAATTATATCTTTAATTATTCCCTTAGGATACATTTTGGTGCCAAATTGCTGTATCAAAGAGACAGATTGAGCATTTTCTTATACATAGCACCATATTGTTTTTCTGATAGTTAAGGTTATAAATGTTCCCAATAGTTAGGAAAGTGCTTATTTCATGTTACCTAGAAGTCTAGACTTTTAAGGACTCTCTTACAGTTTGCTAGGTCAAAATTGATATAATTCAAAATCGATTGCTTATACATTGAATATATTTTTGAATACCCGTTAGCCACTTGTATTTCCTTTGCATGAGCTACCTTTCTCACACGAAAGAGGGAAATTGCCTCTCCCACACTCATGGGATTTCATGACCCTGGAGACTCCGTATTTTCCTAACATGAACAGCATCGTGGGTGCTCTGAAACTCCTTCTATCAGAAATACCTTCCTGAAACATGAAAGCTTCTGAATAACAGACTAACAGTAGTGACCTACCTCAAATATTTCTCTAACAATATGAGTATTACTAACTACTTTGGGACTAGGGACGATTGGGAGTCCAAGTTAGTTTCATAGGGACAAAAAGTTGCAGGTATCTCAACAACTCCAAAATACACAATCACATCTTTAAGCATGTATACACCACACACACACACACACACACACACACACACACACACACACACACACTGTACAGTTACTCTAAATTACAGAAAGTTTAGGATCCCTGACCTACAACAGGGTCAGATATAAGTAACAGTAAGTAGGCTTTAGATTTACGCACCCACAGAAGTTTATACTCTGTCAGTCATTAGTATAATTATAGGGATTTCTTTACTGCTATTCTATTTTATGAGTTTACACCTTGATTTTTGCAACACTGTTAGGAAGACATCCACATACTTCCTGCACATATTAGTCAGTCTTGTCTCTCTATATTTCATGTATTTGACAAATATTCTTTCCTTCCACAACATTCACAATAATGTTACATTTGAGTTCAGTGAGGTAACCGGTAGACAAAAACCAGTTGGTTATCCTCATGCCTCACAAAGGGTTTGAAAAAGTTAACTATTTTATTAGAGTATTTTTTAGCACCTACTTACTTTCACATAAAATCCTAATAGTACCAAATTATTTCAAAACCCATATTGTAGAAACTTAGAAATGACTGTGACATGAAATATATACTAAATATAACCAGAAAACCTATGTCTAGATAGTGTCAAGGAGAATACAACTAAAAATCTCAATGAATAGCAACTGTTTTCTTAGTAACTGTGTCGGTACAAAGAGGTAAGGATGTAAAACACTCTCACTTCATTAAATTTTCCAGTAAGCCCTGGAAATTTTTCATATCCAACAGAAGATATAATATCAACATGATTTAATTTTAATTACAAGGAACCCTGTCATCTCCACTAATAAATTTACAGCAGTTTTTTTTCCCAATATTTGTCATTCTTAGCTGAAATCATTTTTTATACACAAGGTCAGAACATGTTCTTTTGTTTTCGAACATTACGGTATATTTTAGTATATTTCATTTTGCCAATATTTGTTGTAGAAACTGGAAACTAAATGCTGTTATTTTCCTGCATTTAATCCTCATGTCTTCTGAAAAATTTCCTCATTATCCTTGAAGTTACAGTCTTTAAGTCTTTGTAGTGTCTTATACTCTACATCCCACTGAATTTTTAAGCTATGCTTAGTGTTATATACATTTCTTCTTATTTTGAACTATCAATCTATCAAATTTGACAGTACATTATCAGTTTATTATTTTCTAGTTGTATAAAAATGATTTATTTATTTCTCTCACACACTAAGTCTTTCTCCCTTCTTTGTTATTTTGTCTTAGAGTTTAACTTCTTCCTTAATTGCATGTATGATCAGTTCAAAATTTCTTCTCATATATATAATATATATACAATCTTAGTATATATTTTATTAACTTAAAATATTAATACCTTTCTGCTTATTTTCAGCATACATGGTATTTCTGGTCCATTTGCTTTCAGAAATTAGTGAACTTTGGCAATTAACAAGTTGGTCATTTTATTATACCTTTTAAATGATAAAAATTCATTCATAATTATTTTTCTCAAAAAAGCATTAACATAAGAAAACTCATATTTAAATCTTTGTGTAGATACTATGTAAAGGCTCTATCAAACAAACTTTTAAGTGGGTTCCATAGATATAGAAAGATAAGGTATATAAATAGTAGAGAAAACTGTATTTCAGAAATGTCACTATTAGAAATTAAGTCAAGTACAAGCGGAATAATTAATGCATTAAAATAATATTTTATAATAATAAACATTTGAAGATAGTTGAGAATTTATTTTTAATACCTCAAAATTAGTTCACATTCTGCTCATATTCCAATTTATTGGAAATATTTTTTTAGAATTCTTTTATAAATGTCACAAATGTTATTTTCAAATTGAAATGAAACGGCACTAAATAAATATTACAAGTTCTGAGTTTTGATTTAGAAAGTTGACAATTATGAAAAAAATTCTATGGTACTATGTTAAGATTTTCCACACTTTTAATATAATGTTAACATTAATATTATACTTAATCTTTACCAATTTGGATTCACATGTGACGAGGACCATTTGTATTCAATTGAAAAATAAAGTAACTTTAAACTTGGAAGCATTAACTGCACAGTAACTAAAATTTTGGTAACCACGCAATTCTAGGGAGACATCTTTTAAGTCCGTTCTTTTAAATCTGTTCCAGTAACATTCTTATTCATAAGAATAGAATGTAATCTGTGTCAAATGGCTAAAATTCTCCAAATTAGAAATATTTCAAAATAATTTTGTTAAACTCAAAGGAATCACCTATTCTTTATTTTTAATCAAACTTATTGATTTCACAATTTCTATTAAAAATTCATAAGCTTAAGTATGTGGCTTAATATGCCTTGACAACTGTATACAGAAGTGTAACTACCACACAAATCAATATATAGAAAATTTCTGTTTTGAAAATTTCCCTGTATCATTCTACTGTCTCCCCATCCCCATACCACACAGCCAATGATCCACTGTAGATTGATTTTGCCTGTTTTTTGAATTTCATACAAACTGAATCATTCAATGCAGTATTTGGAGGTGGTTTTTTTTCTCTTTGTTTTATATCTTTCTTTCTTTTGCTCAATACAATTTTGAGCCCACTCCTGATTCAGTTTGTGGTGACCTGGGTTGGAGAGTAAGTTGTTCCTTAGGAGTATATGAGTGATAAAAGAAACAGCAGTATATTCCATAAATCTGAGTACTATTTCATTGTATATTTATATACAATACGTTTATTTATGCATTTACTATTGGTGGAGATTTAAATTGTATACATTTTTGACTACCATGATTTACATCATCTACAACACTTCATATGTCTTCTTTTTTCTTAGTCATTTTGACAGTATGAAATAGTATCCTCATTTTTAGTTTCAAACTAAATTTTCCTGTAACTAATAACTTGAAGCATCTTTTCATGTGATTATCAATCTTTTCATGTGATTATTTGTATGCTTCTTTGGAAGCATCTGTTAAAGACTTTTGCTCATATTTAATTGGGTTGTTTTTCTTCATATTAAATTCTTGTAGTTCTTAACAATATGCCTTTATTTTTAAGAAAAAGGTATTTCCGTCCAGGTCAATTCAAGCTTTAAATCAAGAATGGGTCTAAAATTCACAAGTACTTTTCTGAAACATTAGGCTTTGAATCAAAGATAATTCTCAATGCAGAGGAGTTGGGCAATCTCATATTTCAGACTCCATGGAGACTTGCCATTTTCAAGCTGATCAAAGGATCATTCTTTAGTGTCATTTAAAATCAACATTCTATCCTTTAGAAAAGCCTGCAATAATCTAAGCAAATCATGATGACATTCTTCAGCTGATAGCTGGCCAATAACTGATTTATTCACTAATGAGGAACACTTGCAAAATATACAGCTTTCATCTTTCTAATAAAGGTATTCACATACAATGAGTAGTATTGAGAAGTACTGGTGAGTAGTATGAACAACATATATACTGCTTTCCTCTCAAAAATATTAAAGCAGATAGCTAAGCATCACAAGGATGTGCTTGATTTAGCCATGATTTGATGAGATATTCCCTGTTAGAGCTGGGATCTGAGTCAGTACCTATTGATATAAGTAAAAAAGAAGCTGGAAAGGAGGTTTTTCTTTCCATGAGGATTTCTGGGAAAACTTAATAACTAATTGGCTGGATTCTGTAAAGAGAAATCAAGAATCGGAAAGTGATCTGCAGCTGACTTTCTTTGCATTCTCTGATTCTATAAGTCTTTCAAGTACGGAGTAATTGTTTTAGTGATCTGTATTTGTTTCATGATTAATGGTGCCCTTTTGGCAGTTCATATAGAAGATTATCTAGAATGCCATCAAGCTTTCATCCAAGGTCATCCTTTCTGTAAAGAGGACAGTTCTGCTAAATCCTCAGCTTCTCTGTTCTTGGCTATTTCCTCTATTTAGTAGTTTTCTTTTTTCACTAAATTAACATATGACTTTCATTTTTTAATTAGATTATCAATGCCCATTCTCAGGAGAATACAGAATTCATTTATTCTAAAATACATGACAGACCAATAACTGCTTAACAAACCACTCAAGTTATAAAACTGACATGTTTAGCTCTTTCCTACCTATTCAATTCGCTTTGTTTCCCTATATAGTGAATAAGTCAGTAAAGGCCTAATACTAGGACAGCTGGGCCATACAAGGTGAATACTTATCTCCTAAATCCTGAGTGTACTATATGAATAAACTAAACATTGTCCATCCTTGGAAAACAAATCTGGCAGAAAGACCCTTAAAAGTAATTACAAAGAGCAAATGAGGTTAACATAAGCATGTTGGAGCGCATACAAATGATGTGAGGGTGCTAAGTTAGGGATGAAAAAGGTATATTTAACTTTGGGCTAATTGCCTTTATCCTCATCGATGATTTCATCAAAATAAGTTTTTAAATGTCAAGCAAAAGATAATTTATTGGCAAAATGTATAACTAATCACAGGCCTCTTAGCAGAAACCGGTATGTGGTTTTGTTTTTAACACAAAAGTTGTTTTACAAACAACTACTTTAATAGGTTTATTGTTAGTGCTGAAATGAATCAAAATTGAAATTTTGAGTATGCAGAAGTTTATCAAGCATTTCAGGTAAAATTCAATGAAGTTTCTGTGTCTGCATGCTTCAGGGAGAGTTTGCCAGTGGTTAGTAGTTCTAAAATAATGACCCAATCAATAGGAAAATACATCAGTAGATATTTGAAATACAAATTGAAAGTACATAATTAGAATGGCAAAGACTGTTTTACGGATTTGAAATATATGTAATATAGAAAGGTCTTATGATATAACCCTTTAGCCTAAGCTTAGTATTAAAACTTTAGAAATTTCTAAAGTAATTACAAGAACAACTATAATTTTTAGTAATTACAAGAGTGATTCCAGCTCACAGCTTACAGAAAACAATATTTTGTATTGTTCATTGTCATATGTAGAATAGGAAATAAGAAGAACTTCAACATTTCTATGTAAACACCTTCCAAATGTGCTCTAAATTTGTAGAAATAAACAGAATCTTGTTTGTTTTATGAGAGAAAAACTCTCTTAGAATAGCTATCTATCATTATTACATAAAAGAGTCAATTTTTTGCCACAACAAATAATAAAAGCATCAAGATTCTCTTTCTGACTTGTGAAGAAAGTGGCTATCTACAAATTTTATACTCCTAACTCACTGAAATTAAGATAAGTCACACTCTATACCATCTTATAAGTTTGGGTCGCTATATGTTAATTTAAAAACTACAAAGAAGAATTCATAAATATAAGCATTTTTGATATTTATTAAATCAACATATATTTTAGGAAAACTTTTATTCTGAAGTATGGGATAACCAAGACTGTGTATAGAAATCCATATTTTCGTGTAAAATCCTGAGTGACATAAACTTACTTCCATGTACAAAATATCAATGACATTCCTGAAAACATGATCCTGGAGAATCAAGACAATAGGGAGTTGCTGTTCAATGGGCATAAAGTGTTGGTTACTCAACCTGTAAGATCAGTAGCACAAAATTGTATCTATATTTCATACTGCTGTACTGTACACTTAAAATTTTTAAGGGAGTATGTCTTGTGTTAAGTGTTCTTAACACAATTTTTAAAAAGACAGAGAAAAGGCTGGAAGAAATTTCTAATAGCAAGTAAAATATTTGCAGTTCAGAACATTTCAATGAGTTCATTTAATAGCTCCATCACATTATTGCAGAAATATTTCTTTAGGTGGGTGGGGGGTACTGAGGATTGAACCCAGGGCCTTCACACTGAGCAACGAGGTCTGATCAAAACACAGTGAATGGTTAAATTTTTAAAATTACAGTAAAAGACACATTGCCATCAATCCACCTCAAAATATTCCTCCTTGCTAGAATGTGCTTATCCTGTCATTCTTGCCACTTTCTGAAACACTTCTGGAAGCCCTCTTTTAGGAGATGTGATTAAAAAAAAAAAAAAAACCCACAGTAAATGCTGCTTCAGAGTGCCATTCAATGGAAAGTCGGGCTTATAAAAACATTACATTGTGTCTTCACCCACCTATACACTGGATCTGGCACCATGTGAATTATGACTTCCCCAAAGTCAAAACGACCATGACAGGTAAATATTTTGAATCAGTTTAAGACCCTGAGGGAGCTACAACAGCACAACTAAAGACTCTCATGAGAGGACATGCAGAAAGTGTGTTAAACATGATGAGAAGTATTTTGAGGGTGATTAATGACAGTATTTTTTTGTAATTATTTTTAAAATTTAAACACCCACTGTATTTTTCAATCATGCCTCCTATATCCCCAGCTTTTTAAAATTCTGAGACAGAGTTTTGCTGAGTTTTATCTTTGTATTCAGAGAGAGAATGGAAACATTAGTAACTTAGGAGTTTCTATATCACAGAAAGAGCAAAGACTAGGTCCAGATTGCAGATTTGGGCATTAACTAGCTGGCTCTATAAGACTGCCACACTCTGGCCATCTGACCTAGAAAGTTAATAATTCTATACTGTCCCTTGTTGCCATATAAGTAAAATGGGAAATAGAAATAGTACCTATGACTTACGTTTTGGGGGAGTTGAATAGAACAGTACAGGTAAGACAGAGAATACTGCTGGACAACAATGAGTACTCAATAATATTAGTCGTAATCTATTTTATCATCACCATCATCATAGAACCCGAGATTTTTCAAACAATGGTTCAAATTTTCCAATTTTCTTTCATAAAGAAACTCTTTGAAATGGCACTTATTTCCTGGATTTTGAAACCAGAGATAGGGGGAAGAAATCCATTTTTGTTTTTGTTTTGTTTTGCCTTGCTTTGCTGAAGTACTGATAGAACAGCAGGTGGTTTTCTCAGGTTTTTATTCTTTTATGTTCGAAAGAAAGGGAAGGAAAACAAGGTTATACTTTGATAGTAGAGGTAATTTTTTTCCTGAAGTTTGAAGAGACCCAGAATATACCTAGCAACTTGTAAGACAGCAAATATGTCTCCTGGTTACTAATCAAACCAATCAGTATTTTCAGTTCTGAACCAAGAAAGCAGACACAAGCTATAGGTAAAGGTCAGAAGGCTTGACTCGCCTCTCATGGCCAATAAACAGTCTTGCCCCTACTCTATCAATGATCAGTTAGTAATTTAGAGGCCACCATGTTCCTTGTCTGCTCTTCTAAGCCAAGTATTCCAGAAGGCAGCAAAGACAGTAGTTTTAGGCAGCCAAACACCATGGTGAGGAAATGCTCACTGTCTGCTTTCTCTATTAGCACTAACCTACATGGAGAAGCTACCTTCTGGCTCACACAGAGGAAAGAGAACCCCAGCAATGCCACAGCTGTCACTGTCCTTTTCTGTTTCCCAAACAGAAATCAGAATTGAATGAGAACCAAAACTATTGAGACCTTCCTACCCACCTGTGACTAAATGAGCCAAATGAAGAGCAAAAAGACAGATGGGGCTAGAGTTAATGAGAATCTTGCAAGCCCACAATAATGTTGAAACAAAATTTTACCACCTCAGTATTCTGAACAAAATTTTACCAATTGAACCCTCCAACCCTTTTCCTCAAAATGAGAACAGTTAACCTCACGAGGCTCCATTATCAGAGGAGAGTCTGTAAGTCAAAGAGTGTTCAAGATAGATAGATACCCTTGAATTTTCTAACACTGTGGGTTTACTATGAATCCTCATACATGAAAACTTTCTTCTCTGAATTGATCATTCAAGCATCCATAGTTTTTATAGCAGTTTATTCCTAAATCAATGGTCTGAGTACAGTAAGTCATAAAGATAAATTATCACATTTATAGATATTTTCCTTATGCCTTCATTTATATCTCTAATTATTGTTCTGATTAGATTTTCTGCTTTAAAACCTCATCAGCTCACTCAGGCATCAGCACTCTTGCTGGATTTTGAGTCCTTTTGAATTGCCACTGACCATATGAATTACACTCCATCGCTTCCATTTCTATCTTTTTTTGGCAGCCTGACCTCAATTTCTTTCCCCTCCTCCTCATTTATAGCATATCTCTATTGCAATTCTGGCCAACTTCCATAGCATAACATTTTCTTCCTGCTGTAGCTAAATCTAAATCTGCAGCTGTTTTAATATGGCATCTGCGGTTAATTTTTGGTACAATATTGCACATCTTGAATGACAGTAATGTCCAAGGCTACTGCAATATTATGCAGATTTCAGATGGATGAAACCCATTAACTCACTGTAAACTAATGCATTATGGATATAGTATGGCAATGAACTGCAATAGATAGTATATGTGTGGAAAAACTCCAGGTGCCTCGAACCACTTAAAAAGTGAGAACACTGCATCACTTTCCTGTTGCTGCAGTGTCCTATAATTTTACCACTTACTTGCACCCAAAGTAGCTTCAAAAGAACAAAGAGAAGATGAAAGCCACATGAAGCTTCGCAAGGTTACCTATATTGCTCAGCTACCTGTGCGTTTGTTTGTTTGTTTGTTTGTTTGTGGAATTATTCAGTTGCTCTTGCTGCCTTGACAATATGAGAAGAGTTGCCTCTGTCTTTAATGATGAAGCAAGGAGCGCCACACATACAACATTAGATGTTTGAAAAGTCAGTGAAAAAGAAGAAACCAACCAATATACTAGGATAGACCAAAATCTTGAAATAAACACGTCTTTGGAGTTATCTGGAAAGGCAGTGCTGAAAAGAATGAGCCCCTTTAAAGGGCCACCAAGAGCTAAATTTTGCTAGTTAAGCATTGAGAAAAACAGAGGTAATTAGAGCATCTTCTCACATTTTTAAAATAAAGTTTTGTCATCAAACAGAATTAATTTCAAATACCAATATTATCTCTCCATAGTTGAGTGACTCAAAAAGTTAACCTCTCTAGGTCTCAGTTTCCTCACCTATAGCCAGAGATAACACTTCGCTCTCATGCTTCTTGAGAAGATAAGTTGATATAAAGCATCCAGGGCAATGCCTAGCAATATTATAGCAATTACTTCAGTTTTTTAAAGTAGCATATGAGCATAATTTGGCAGGGGTTGGCAAGAAGAAATATATTTTGTCTTAAGAATGAAAGAGTTGACTCTGAATTCTTAAAAAGACAGTTAAAATAGGAAAAAAAAATCATTTACCATGTGTGGGTTTAAAAAATAGCATAAAAGAGATCAATGAATAGGAAAAGGCCAGATGGCAAAAGACAAGCTAAGTAAGACAAGTAAAGAGAGATAGGAAAAGGTGAGACAAAGGAAAGGTAGCAAATAAATTAAAATGTCAAAAGACAGGTATAAATGGAGGCTTGCCTTTCCAGTAAGGTATTATGAGGACATTAGGCACAATGAGAAAGAAGCTGAAGTCCTTCAGCTGACCTGAGTAGAAAGAGAGACAGGGAGAAAGCATAAGACCCCAGGGAGACCATGCAAGCTACATCTTAAACAGTGTGTCTGCAGAGGGCTTGAGCCTTCCAGCTCTGGCGGCGCCTTTGGCTCAGGCCGCACTAAAAGAAGTACACTAATGAGCAGGAGGGCACGGTGCTGAGAGCAGCGACTGCCGAGCTTACTGGTCAGGCAGGGACTTTTCATTTCATAAATCAATTACAGTGTGCTCTGTTGACTTCACAAAGTCAGCAGGACCTAAAAAGTTAATGAGCAAAATTTTTTTTTATTATTTTTGAAAACACTGCAGTGTCTATGGACTAGCACATTCGGCAGAAAGACAAATGGAGACTTTGCCTGCTGCAGATTTCGTTCCATCCTAACCCCCTTTATGTTCCTCATCTCAGCCTCAGCAAAGAATGTGGGGCTGGCATAATGCTCTGGTACAGTATGTCAGCCCAGTTCCTCTTTGAAGCACAGGCAGCCACAACTAATGTATCTATCTGTGTGTAGGTGCGAGTGAGTTTTGTTCAAGCACGCAGGCCTTTCCAGGTAGAGCAGACAAGGAAAGGAATGAGAAAGCCACCTGACCAAGGACTCAGCATGTCAGCAAGACAACCTTTGTGACTGTAGCTTGGATAAGTAATTACAACACTTTTCTTCTGAACTAGAGTAACATATAAACTGGAGTTTCTAATGAGTTGTTTATTTTGGACAACGCCAAAAATAAGAAACTTGCTGAGGGCTCCATTCTGCCAGGCAAGCCCTGAGCGAAGGCCAAGAGCAGCAGAAATACATCTGAGATCAGGGGAGGCATGGATAGGCCAGCCTTTCTCCACCGTGAAGAAGTTATCTTATGTGTACAGTTCTTAGGGGGAAAATGCAAAGGACAGAAATTAGTAACCTGGGGTAATGAATAGTAGAATATTAATGTATGGTAAACTACTAGCCACATTTTAACTTTAGAAATATTCACACCAGCACGATATATCTTAATCAAAAGGGAAACTGTTTCAACAAATCTGTTCACACACTTTAGTAAAAATTCCTTGCTTTTTATGGAAACTTTAAAAACACCACGATTGCACCTAGAGAATCTTTCTTTATAAGTCTTCCTGTCAGAATCACGATATTGTTTATTCAGTATCACTAAATATGACCAATTTGAATTTCTCCTTTCCCATATTTTGAATACAAAATATTCCCTTTTCTAATAACATTTGGCATTTCAAGATAGTATAGCTATTTTTCTTAAAAGAGTCCATGTATTGGCTATTGCATTGGCTTTCAATTAACTCAGACTTATTTATGTGAACATATTCCCTTTAAATTTTCCCTAGAGCTCTGTAATAGCTACAAGAAACTTCATTATTTTTATTAGTCCTTCCAGCATGCTGTTAGGAAACAGAACCTATCATACCTAGACAAACATGATTGAAATTTATAAAGTACAAAAATGTATAGTGAAAGTATTGATTCACTTCATGTTTTATACTTCACACTATCCCTATTCATCCAGGATCTTTATGACTTATATATAGTCCCATGTATACACACACATAAAATATGAGATATTCAGGATCCAGAGTGCTTTTGGATAAACAGTTAAAAGAGGAAGGATTGCACCTTCATTCTTGACCTTGTCTGAAGCATTCACCCACCATGGTGATGTCCAGACAAGACAGCTGAAGCAGCTCTGACCCTACTCAATGACTGTTTCAGGGAATCAGAACACAAAAATCACAATGCAGCACAAAGACCAGTGATCAGGCAAGAGAGGTCTAGATTCTATTCTAGCTCTTTTACTATCAGGTTTTGTAAAGTTAGGCAAGTTGCTTCATCATAGATATATCAGAAAAAAAAAAACAGGAGTTTTAAAGTATAACATCGATGGCTGGGCATTTAGCTCAGTGGTTAAAGTGTCTGCCTCACAAGCACAAGGCCCTGAGTTGGATCACCAGCACCAAAAATAAATAAATAAATAAAGTAGAACATCGCAGGCGGCTTTCAGGTAACAAACTGATTCAATTGAGAATGTTCCATTTTCATTAAGGTAGTGTTTCTACCTGCTCCAAGAAAGACACTATGTTAGAATGAATCCATAGCAGTATGCCCAGCAGAACTGGGCAAAGCACTAGTGAAAAGGAGATATCATTAAATTAAGGCTTTCTGTAATAATAAGCTGTCTCTTTGGTAGATAAAAAGATCCAGGGCTTATAATATGTACTATGTTAAATTCAATTGTGAATAAATTTGTATGTACATCTATACACATATATGTATATACTGGAAGATGACTATTTAGATTTTAATGACTGTCTTAACACAGATATTAGTTAATTAGCATCAAAGTTGACCCCTGGACCTGGCAAAACTGGTCTAGGTTGAACACAAACAAATATACACCCAGTGTATTCAATCTAGTTAGGAGCAAGGTCACAGTTGCATTCTTCATTTAAATATTATGCCATTCATGAATTAGAAGTAAAAAGAGTAACATCACAACTCATGAGCTGTATAAAATATAAATAGAAACAAGGTATAGCACAATTTAATTTGTCTTAAATATTTTCACTTTCTAACACTCACTCATTAATAAGTTAATATTTAAGTATTTCTAGTAAACACTGACAATTTAACAATAAATAAATTTTGCTAAGTTTTTACCATTAAAGTTTACTTCCTATTAAAATGTACTATTCTTGGGTTGTACAAAAATTTTTAAAAATAATATTTGAGTGTTTATAGTTGATAAGCCCTATGTATTATGTCTCTGAATGGATTCTGTCATTTAATTCTTCAAACAACTCTAAATGGTAGATATTATTACTACCCTAATCTTATAGTTTATAGCAACCAAGGCTTACTCAGGCTAAATGTTTTCCCTAGTGCCTTGTACTAAGTGGCAGTATTGTCTCAACTCTTTACAGCAAGGACTTACGCATTTACTCTACCAGCAAATATTTATTGAGTACCTAACACATACCTAGGCACTATTCCAAGTGTTAGCCACTAACAAAACCACTTTTTAGACCAAGATAATACATTCACCAGAAATGAAAATATTTTAAGAAGGAACAATATTCTTTTAGAAGATTTCATTTATGAAGATAGAAAACTAAGAATCCAGAAGATAATTGAATTTCTAAAAGGAGAACAAGAGAACAGAAAATGTTTCAAATATGTAAATACAATGAATTCGAGTTATAAATAAGAGGATGGAAGAATAAGAATGAAGGTAAGAAATCTGATAAGGGATTGGGGATTTAGCTTAAGTGGTAGAGTGCTTGTCTAGCAAGTGTAAGGACCTGAGTTTGATCCCCAGCACCAATAAATAAGCAAACAAACAAACAAACAAATAAATAAATAAATAAATAAGAAGAAGTCTGAGAAGTTAATTTCCCCTTGCAGGGAAGGAAACATGTGAAACTGATCTAAGGCAAAGAAGAAAACGTGGTAACTAAAGATTATGCTAAGGAAATAAAAACTGTTTAAGAAGTTATTTTGATTTCACAGACACAAGTTAGAAATGAAGACATATTTTTAAAAATGAAGTGCTATATAAACTTGATCTTCAAATTACATCTCCATGAGTTAATGATTCCTTTCGCTACTATTAGAGTAAATAGCAAATATGGCTTACAGAAACATTGGCTTATTAATTATTTACATTCTTCATGCCTTTTCCCTTGTTATAATACTTAAATGGCTTAAAAGAATGTTATAAAAATAAAGAAAAAAGAAAATTTAAATAATTTATTTTTAGTAATTTTCCTTTTACCCCTCATGGAATTTACAAGTAAACAAAATTAGTTGAAAATGCACCACACAACATACTACCTTTTACTGGTACATTTTTCTTGCTTTGTTGCTATCCTTGTTTGTTTTGTTTTGTTTTTAGTATGGAACACTTCATGAATTTACATGTCATCCTTGTGCAGGGGCCATGCCAATCTTCTCTGTATTATTCCAATTTTAGTATATATGCTGCTGAAGCGAGCACTGTGCTCGTTTTTTAAGTGCAATGAATACAATAATTTGAGGTAATATAACTGGCATCTGCATATTCTCCACATTGATTTCTTACAGCCTTCCTCTTTGTTCACTACACTTAAGCCAAAACATTTCCATCCTACAAATACAGAGTTCATCTGTACCTTAGTTCCTTTGTTTCAGAGGCTACTTTTGTCTAGAATAGTCTTCCTTGAATTTTCTTTTCATGATTTCTTTCTGTAAGACTTACATTACCTATTAATTCATCAGAGTGATCTTTCCTAACTACCTTTATCAATTTTGCTTGAATAGAAAACAAATGATGCCCTCATATAGTTTAATTAACAAAGGAACTACTTGGTATAGTAATATAATTGTTTTTTATTATCATCAAAGTTAAAGAAACTTTTATTATACCAAATAAAATGCAGTACCTGTTACTATGACAGCCACAGAGGTGCAGTTACCAGCCCCAGTGGTGACAGAACAAGAGAAGGAGCATAAAAATACCTGGAGAGGGGGGCTGAGGATTTAGCTCAGTGGTTAGAGTGCTTGACTAGGGAGCACAAGGGCCCGAGTTCGATCCCCAGCACCAAAAAAAAAAAAAAAAAAAAAATACCTGGAGAGGATCATTCAACAGAAGCACGGCCTTGGGTAAAGAAAAACATTCACCATTGATGAATGAAGATCTAGCCCTCATCTTTCCCTAGTTCTTAAACATTTAGCAGTAGTTTTAAAGGTCAGACAAAAACAGAGGCAAATGGCAAGGGTACCCAATAACATGGTCCATAAAGATCAGCCTTCTGAAATCTAAAGCAGGGTGGAGAAGGGCAAAGGGCAGATAAGGAGGGACACATGGAAATAATAAGCATACTACCCCACTTGGTTGCCCTAGCTGCTCCTTACCTTATCCCTTTCTTTTCATTCTTTCATTGCACTTACAACTCTAATATTTTCTTCTTAATTTGCATATCTGTTTCACTAAATACAGAGTTCAGATTTGTCTCTCCTGCTCTTCAGTATGTTCTAGAGGCTAAATCGGTGCTGGCAATGATCGGGTCCCCAACAAGTATTTGTTAAATTGATTAGATAGGCAAGACTTCCAAGACAAAAAAAAAAAAAAATTACATTGAATATTCTAACTACCCTTGAGGAAATATCTTTAGTTTATAGGATAATGATATGATTTGAAATCTCTCTTTACACAATAAGAATTTTAGAATCAGCCATAGGCAACTATAAGTAGTAAGTCAACTTTATAATTCTAAGTCTATCACATTGATTACTTTGATTTCTCATATCTAGCAAATGGAGATAATACTACATATTTCAGAGATAACACAGCAGCTAAATGAAATATGCTCATTCACATTTTCATCCATTCATTTATTCATTTAACAAATATTTATTGAATACCTATTATGGCATTACACTACACACTGGGGACATAATAGTAAACCAAACAGCTAAAATGTATTGTCTTCATAAAGTTTTTTCAGTAAGTGGCCATAGTTAGGTGGTCAGATTAGGCATCACTACAAGCTGATATGTGAACAAAGATCGAAGGAAGCAAAAAGAAGCTAACCAGAAATCCAGAAGATGAACTGAACGAAAAGAATAGAAAATGCAAAAGCTCTGATAAGGGGTCTTTTTATCATTTTAGAGGACAGAATAGGAGGCATAAAATGGGTAGTCATACAATAATGCATGACAATCTGATTCACAGTTTAACAGGGAAACAAGGCAGAATGAGAGAAGCAGCTCTGAGGATATGGCATTAATTTAGGCAGAATGAGAGAAGTAGCTATGAGGATATGGTGTTAATTCAGTCACACATGGTGACGTGAGAAGCAGTCAGAGACTGTGGACTTATTTTTCAAAGTAGAGGTGAGATGATTTCCTGATGAGAGAATGTGGGGCTGAATATTCAGAAAAGTCAAGAATGATGCTGAGATTAGAAATCTGATCAATTTAAGATGCTCAGAAATGCTTCATGTATTGCTTGTCTTGTTTCCCACTTTATTCTGAAAAAATGGGAGCTTTGCCCAATTATTGACCACACTGCCACGAAAATGCATTAGTTATCATTATCTAACTGCTCCAAATCAATGGGGAAATATCTGGCCCTGAAACTTTGTGAACTTAACTTTGAAACAGCTTTTTTCCATTCAAAGTCACAATACTGTACATTAAACATAGAATACTAAATATAGGATAAGACATCAGCAAAACAAAAATTCCAAAACCATTCGGTTTCTGTGAGTTCAGGTCATGATAAACAAATTTGAATAAATGTTACAAAAATGACTTCTGATCAAGATTTCAGACTTAAGCAGTGGCTTTATCATTTAATCTGTAACAAACAAAATTAATTCCATTTTATGCAAAATGTTTCCAAAAATTATGTTTTTATATTAGTCAAGTGGTCATTTTAATGAACATTTCCATCATATCAAACATAGCTTCCTAAATTATAAAGAATTAGAACATAATAATGTGTAATTAGCATTGAACTTTAATATAATTTAGTCTTTTGGCCAATAATTCATTGTGCTTTAGTGCAGTGAATGACCAGAGGCTTTGAAAACAGCAGATTAATGCAAACTTCCAATTCCTTCCTTTCTGGCATCATGAAGTTGAATCATATTCCATAATCTTTCAAACAAGTATTTTTATTTACTTAAAAATTATCTCTGAAGTAATATTACCTCATCAAGTCATTGAGCAGATTATATTCAAGCCTTTTGTTTGTTTGGATTCAGATGATTTGGAATTTACTAATTTAATATAGATCATAACTTTTGTAGAAATCCACCAAAAGAACATTTGAGCCAGTACTATGATTTGCTAGCTCTTATGCAGATATTCAGCTAAAGTTAAAATCTGTTTCCCTTCCTTCTTTTCCCCCTTCTCCCTTTCTAGTTCTCCTCTCTTTTGATTATCTTCCTTTTATATAAAATCTATTACCCTCTTTGTCCTTATTTACACTTATGGTTTCTCATATCAGAGAAACAATTCGATGTGTACTCACGAGTGTCTAATTTACTTCACTTAAAGAGTATGTTCTCAAGGTGCATCCATTTACCTACAAATGTCTCTAGTTTATCCTTTTTTATAGCAGAGTAGTACTCCATCGTGTAGAAAAGCCACATCTTCTTTAGCCATTCATTAGTTATAGGGCATTTAGGTTGTTTCCAAGATTTAGCTATTACAAATTGTGTTGCTATAAACACAGTAAAAATTTAAAAATTTTTGAAAAATAAATAAAGTTAAAATCTGTATCTTCTGCTGCCACTCCATAAACTCAGTTATGCATACTAATTTGGAAAGCTATGACCACTGGGTATTGTGTGCTTTTTCTTTGATGGTCAGGTAAATACATTTTAAGAACAGCATGAAGAATTTTATAGCATGTAAAGAAGCTGATATTTTCATGATGATTTACCATGTTACATCAGTGCATGTGACTGCCAAAAATCATCGATTCATGTTTAAAAGGCTTCAAAGCATTCTGCAGCTTCATTAGGTCTCATCTTAATACCACAACCTAAATAAGCTAAAGAAGAAAGTAAGGAGTCGATTTTTTTCCGACTTAAGCTCTTTTACTAATAACAGCGGCTTCCAATGAATGGAAAATTATAAGCCTCTTTCCTAGAACTCCGCTGTCCCCTCTGCTCCCCCAAACACATACTTAAAAGTCACCAGGTTCCCTTGTTCACCACTCATTGCAAGCTCATCTTCCATACCATTTCCTTGCAGATCAAGGTGCTCTCTGGGGATATGTCTTCAATTGTTTCTCTCACTTAAAAAAAAAAATCCCTTTGCAACCCTTCCTTTGTCAGTCTCGTTACCTCTCTTGGCAATCAAAAGTGTTTTATCCCTTCCCTGAATTTCCCGGACATTTTGTCTGTTTCACTTTGATGGCTCTTGTCTAGCAGCTAGAAATGCAGAGTAGGATATTTGGAGTAAAAAATCTAGAAAAGTGATGCCAAGATCTTAATTCTCTTTTCTCTCCCATTAAGTGGTAGAGGGCCCTTTAAGGGCTTAATATGTAACTCTTAATCAATAGTGATTTCAGAACATAGCACAAAGCTCTTAAAGTGTTAGTACATGTCAACTTATTCTCTAAAATGTGCACAGACACAAGCATTGTGACAGGAAATTCATTAAATATGAAATATTGTTTCAAAATTTGCTTCTTGGTTTTTTTATGTAATGGCTAAATATGTTTTTATTTCATTAATGAGATAAAATGAGTACTGCAGATGTCATATGTTTTGTCAGGTACAGTTAGCTGGATACATTCATCAGCTCGAATGTGCCTGTTAGCTGACACACAAAAGGAGTGGGTATAGGCATTTTTAAAAGGCATTCTGTATACACATGTGACTAGCTTATTTAACACAGCCATTCTTACAGAATAAAGCTACTTATTTAAATTTTAGAAGGGTTTAGTTCAAGGGTTTTTAAGTGTGAGCCCATCCAGGAAAAAGAGTGGAGGATTTTTATTACCCAAGGGGAGTAGGACTGAGAAGAATGTCTGATACTTAATTAGTGCTCAGTAAATATTTGCTGAACTGAATTTAAAAATTAAAGTAAGAAAGCCATTTCAATACCTTAGTTTATACACATATTTTCAGGGGTATTATATGACATAAAGACATATATACAATCCTTATGTAAAGGAGAAGACTATAAAAGTCATTTAAATATAAGTTTGAAAATTCTTTGTATTCTTGTTTTGTTTTGCTTTGTTTTTTGTTACTTTGCTTGTTTTTGAGGCAGGGTCTCTCTATGTAATGCAGGTTGCCCTTGAACTCACTATGTAGCTCAGGCTGGCCTTGAACTTGCAACAATCCTCCTGACTCAGCCTCCCAAGTGCTGGGATAACAGGTTTGTACCACCATGCTCAGCTAGGTCTATTTCTTTGAGTCTGTATCTCAAGCTTGTCAGTAGACATTGTAAAGTTACTATCAGATTCTCTACTTTGTTCAGTAAAAACTGCTTCATGAACCAAGCCAGGTTTTCTTCCAGGGTAAAAGTAATGAAGTGGGGCCAATTTTTCCCATTGCTTCCAAAATCCACAGCAGCCATCTGACACCCAATAGTGCTGCAGCCAGTCCAGCAGACTCAGAAACTACAGACCTGCCTTTTGAGCAATCACATTTTTCTCCGCTGTTCTGAATAACATCACTGTTTCTAATTAAATAAGAAAGAAGCAAATCAGCTTAATCCACTCATTATTACAAGATCTCAAGAAACAAATAAATTGTACAGTAGTTGAAAGTAGTTTCTGTGTGGATTTTCTAATCACCATATTATTCTCAAGTTTCAGGGTCTATTTCCAAATGGAATATTTCTCGATTTTTATACATGGACACCTGGAGATCATGGAAAGGAGCAGAAATCATGTAATTCTTGTCTAATTCTCACATGCCTCATTCAAAATAACTGAGAAATAGGTCCAGTGCTAGTCAAGAGGACCAAGAATGTCAGAGGCCACAGGTAGACCAGATAATTGCCCCTTCTTGTATACCACATGGGCACTGATTTTGTGTGCCTCACTACATGACAATATTCATAAATGGAAGTATGTAATGAAAGTGAACCCTTTTCTCACATTGATATCCTATTCCATGAAGTGAAATGACACTAGAGTTACGGGGATCTCAATCGTGTCAGTTCCTATTGAGCAAATATAGCTTCTAGTTTTTCTGAATGGTAGGACAAACACAGCACTACAATGCATATGAACACGTAACAATTTCTGGATAATCAAATGGCATGTATCAAACATTTTTAGATAATAATGCCTGCTAGTGATACAAGTGTATTTGGTTAGTG
>PVJO010021418.1:0-30423 GCA_004026905.1 Hystrix cristata | reverse complement strand
TTTTTTTTTTTTTTTTTTTTTTTTTTTTTTTTTTTTTTTTTTTTTTTTTTTTTTTTTTTTTTTTTTTTTTTTTGGTGGTGCCGGGGATCGAACTCAGGCCCTTGTGCTTGCAAGGCAAGCACTCTAATCACTGAGCTAAATCCCCAGCCCCCTCCTTTGACCTTTTAATTCAAGCACTTAATTATTTTTCCTATTATTCATCTGCCCTGCTTTTTTCCCCTTGTGGGTCTTGGGCCCAGTGCCTCAGGCAGTCTAGTAAGCACTCTACCACTGAGCTACACTCACAGCCCCTGGTCTGTCCTTGAAATTCATCTTCGTTATGAACATTCTACCTAATTTTATTTCTTAATATTTTATTCAGGAAATTTTTTCATTAATATTAGTTTTTGAGTATATGAGTATGGTCACATCTTCATGTCAAAGTTATGTTGACCTTGTGGCTGGGCGTCGTGTCTCACGCTTGTGATCTCAGCACTTGGGAGGCTGAGGCAGGAGGATTGCTGCAAGTTTGAGGCCGCCTGGACAACACATGGTGACCTTGTCTCAATACAAAAAAAAAAAAGTTATATTGATTTCGTGAGATGAAGTAGAGAACTTCTTCCCATATGCTTTAGAACAATGTAAATAACATTGGAAGTTTAGAAGAATCCTGTCCATAACACTGGATCTGGAATAATGGGAACCTAGGACTTAGGAATACATATGGGTAGTTAAGAGTATGTTATTATTTCTTTTAGGACCCTTTTCTCTTAGCCAAGTAAGTATATTAGATATGCAAATTAAATAGGTAGATTTTGCTCTCAGTGCTTTCGCTAGCATTATTATCAGATCCTCTCCTTGTTTCTGGAGCTATGCAGAAAAGACAGGAATGAACTAGTTATCTTTGGAAGGTCCTGATTGCAAGCTTGGCTGTGGCTGGCATCTGGGAATTTAGAATTTGGAGGGTTCCTTCCATTGACTGCTGAGAGGGGCATACTGTGCCTAAACTATACAGTAGTAAGTAAGTATGTTGGTGCTGAAGACCTGCTTTCCTTCTGGGAATCTGAAAGGTAGGTCCATTCCAGGCAGGCCTACTACATGGGAAGCCCCTATTAAACATTCTGGGCATTGAGTCTCCAACAAGCTTCCCAGGTGGAAGCATTATACTGTGTTGTCAGAGCCTGTTGCTGGAGGGAATTTGGCTTGTCCAAATGGGTTTTCTTTGGCCTGCTTTTCTGGGGGCCATGTCCCACATGTGCTTTTTCCTTTGCTGATTTTGCTTTGTATACTTTTGCCACAATAAATCACAGCCATGAATATACAAGGTGTGATGAAAAAATACCATGAATATTTAAATTTTAAAGATTTATTACAGTAAAAGACACATTGCCATTAATCCTCCTCAAAATAGTCCCCCTTCTCTTGAACACACTTAGCCCATCATTCTTGCCACTTCTGAAGCAGTCCGTCTTTGTGAGTGTCTTTAGTTGCACCATCATGGCTGCCTTGATGTCAAATAGATTAGAACGTTTAGCTTTCATAGTCATTTTGACTTTGGGAAAGAGCCAGAGGTTGCACTGTGCCAGATCCAGTGAATAAGGTGGATGAAGACGCACCATAATGTTTTTACGAGCCTGCCTTCTATTGGTTGGCCCTCATCAGCAGCACTCACTGTATTTTTGATCATACCTTGTAAAGACATTCACAAAAGAAGACTTCCAGAATTGCTTCAGAACGTTGCAAGAATAAGTGTTTGAATTGAGGAGAGAGAATTTTGAGGGGGATTAATGGCAATATGTCTTTTATGATAATGACTTAAAAATGTAAACATTCAGTATATATGGGTGTGTACATATGTGTGTGTGTGTGTGTATATATATATATATATATATATATATATATATATTTTTTTTTTGTTGTTGTTGTTGTTCCAGGGATCAAACTCAGCACCTTGCACTTGCAAGGCAAGCACTCTAACCCCTGAGCTACATCCCCGGCCCTGTGTCTTATATTTTGATCACACCTTGTAACTGTACTGAGTCATGTGAGCCGTGAGCCATTCTAATAACCGTGGAACCTGGAGCTGGTCCAGGGACTCCTATAGAATTTGGATCTTTAGGCGACTGAGTAGCTCTCAAAACTTTTCTTTTTTTTTTTTTTTTTTTTTTTTTTTTTTTTTTTTTTTTTTTTTTTTTTTTTTTTTTTTTTTGGTGCTGGGGATCGAACTCGGGTCCTTGTGTTTACAAGGCAAGCACTTTAACCACTGAGCTAAATCCCCAGCCCAAAACTTTTCTTTTTTTAATAGAAACTGAAATTCTTTCCTTTTGCCAAGCTCAGGTGCCACTACCTTTCTAACCAAATAATTTGTACTCTTAAAGAATTAGAAACATGGTATTAAATTGGGAAGTGATTTCAGCTTCTCATTATAGGTCGTGTTGTTATAATTTAAATATAATTTGCTAGGCACGATAGGGCACATCTGTAATTCCAGCACCCAGGGGCTGAGGAGGGATGATCACAAGTTTGAACCCAGCCCAGGCAGCTTAGTGAGACCCTGTCTCAAAAAAAACAAACAAACAACACCCCCCCCCCCAAAACAACAAAAAAACCTAGCTAACCAAACAAACAAGAAAAAAAAATGGAGGATGTAGCTTGGTGGGAAGCACTGGGTTCCATCCCTAGTACCAAAAATAAAAGAAAGTAAAATTTAAAAATTAGGTAGAATTTTTATGACATTTTCAGCATCTTATGGGTGATGCTGTCCTGGACTGGAAGGTTTGGTAGAGGATGGACGCTCTCTGACTCACTCTGGGTGTCTTCCTAGCTTTTGGTACTGGGCCTGACCCACAGTAGGTTTTCAATAAATATTTTAAATGCATGATTAGCAAAAACTAATTTCAATTGTAAATTATTCTTTCATGATACTGTATACCGTACCGTGTAGTTTTGTTTTGTTCTTTGCCCCCCATCCCCATGTAAGTGATAAGAGGTGACTCTAAGTCTTCTTGTGTACTAATTTCGAACTTGCTGGCAATCACAACTTTTATAAAGTAAATGAAGAACTTTTCATATGATAATTAAAAAAATATTTGTGGTTCCACACAATGTCTAGATACAGATCTAGATATAGAACATCTTCACATGTTTCTGTCCTTTCAGCTAGAGTAGATCAGATGACAGTGAGCAAGTTGGAAGGACTTTACAGGGTTCACGTATCAGGGTCTTGGTTTTCGTTTTCATTTCATTTGGGTTCTTTGGTTCTTCTCTGGCAATCTCAGGGCCTCTCACATTGCATCTGGCCTCTCCAGTAGTCAAGGCAGCTTAGGGTTCCCAGAAGTGCAAAAGGAGAAACTGCCCAAACTTTCTGAAAGCTTAGGCCTGAAATGTTCCTAGATTTTTGGTTTTGCCTAGGCTGTTGACATGGGTGTATCTATACTGTGTTGTGTCTTGGTCTTGGGACAAGCACAGTACACTTGGAAGAGTTCCAGTCCAGCAGCTTGGTGAGGGACGATACCTGGAGAGTTGTGGCTTAACAGGGACAATATGCTCCCAAGGAAGGGGAGCAGCAGACTGGAGAAAGGCCAAGTACAGGGACGTCTCTCTGAAAGGAGAGTTAAAACTGCAAGGCAACTTTATGTAAATGAAGCCTAATTGGGTCACAGAGTGGCTAATGGGGCCAGCTGGGAGCTTGAGTCCTCTAGGTGTACATATGTGGACCTTAGACTCATAACTGTTTAGATGGGGGGGGGGCTGGAAGGAGCTTGACAGCCCTCCTCAGGGAATTGTGAGCCTGCAAGCTCAACTGTGGTTAAGAAGCTTAGCCCACTGTCTATTTGAGGTTTTGCCTCTCAGGCTCAGCTGCTGTTTTTCTGGCTCCAGTTCATGTCTAGCTAACTACCTGTTCTATCAGAACTTCACTTCTTTTGGTTAAAGTGATCCCAGAGCTAGGTGCTGTGGCCCATGCCTGCATTCCCACCTACTGGGGAGGCTGAGGCCAGGAGGATTTCAAGGTCAAGGGCCGCCTTGACACCTTAGACCCTTTCTTGAAATGAATAATGAAAAGGACTGGGAATGTAGCTCAGTGGTAGAGCACTGGCCTAGCATGTATTACCTCCTGGGTTTGATCGCCAATACTGAGGGGAAAAAAAGTGATTCCATGACCAGCCTAGATTCAAGGGGGACAAAATGGAATCCACTTATCAGTAGGAAGGTGGCATGTATCAAAAGGCATAGAAAACAGCCATCTCCGGAATTGTCCACCCCAATAATCATGCATTTGTACAAACTTTTAAGAACTTTCAATCCTCTTCATCTTCCAATCCTCTATGATTTTACATGTTACATTCTTGTTTTATAGCTGAAATGTTTTGATTTTGTAGACAGACCAAAAACATAAGGTGTGTGGTAGAGCTATAAAATAATAACTTGAAAAAATAACTGACTCTCCAGAGTGGTGGTGAACCTATGGTACACACGCCACAGTAGGCACGCAGATCCCTCTCTCTGGATACATGAGCCAAGTTGCCCAAGTCGCCCAGCATCACTCCAGCTGCAGAGAATTCAGGTTTAATTGCAGGTGTTGGCACTTTGTGATAAATAAGTGGGTTTGAGTTGCAGTTTGGGCACTTGGTCTCTAAAAGTGCCCAGACTGCATGGTTATGGTCATGTCATTACAGTTGTGGAAATAGCCTCATGGAAGTTTGTCAGAGGTCACGTATATAGTTAATGGCAGAATAATTTACAAAGCTGAAGAAAGTCATTACACAGTTTCACTCCATGAACTTTAAAAGTCTTTTTCCAGTTTTATTGTTTATCAAGTTAAATTGGTGATTTAAAATTTAACTTACTAACATGTGATTCCTAACACATACTTTTGATGGGTTTTTTTGAGGGGGATGTTGCTGGGGATTGAACTCAGGTCCTTGCACTTGCTAGGCAAGCACTCTACCACTTGAACTAAATCCCCAACTCCTCCTAACACATACTTCTGATTTTTTGTTTTTTATTAGTACCTTTTTGCAGTATATAATAGTTACATTTATTGCAAGGAGTTGGTACACATACATAACACTCTTCATTCTTTTTCTCTCCCTTTCCCCTTCATCCTCTCCCACCTCCCTCCATCCCTTAGTGCCCTTCTCTTTTGCAAAATTTTGTGTCATGCAGACTGTCGATTTGTAGATAAGGTAGTCCACTGGTGAAAATACTTAGTTTTCTACATAAAGATATGGCAGTGATAACTTTGCTAGCACCATTTGCCTCTTCACGATAATATTAAAAATAGACATATCCTAAGTTAATTTTCTCAGTGGATATTTTTTGTGAACTTACATATCAAAGGGATGTGAATTGTATTAGCTTTGTGCTACTATAATTAAATTCCTGAGTTGGGCTAACTTTATAAAGAAAGAGATTTATTTAGCTCACAGCTTTGGAAGTTCAAGGGCATGGCACTGGCTTTGGCCTAGGATCTTATAGTCAAGTGGTGTTACAGTGGTGCAAATGTGTGCAAGAATAAAAAGTGACATCTCGAAACAGGAAGCCAGATGGTAGGTGGAACCAGTCTTGCTCCTTTGGTAGCAACCCTCTTGAGAGAACTACTGTTATGGTTTGTGTTTAGATGTCCCCCCGAAGCCTCATGTGGTAAGAGGTAGCTGGATCTATAGTGTGTGATTACTAAATTAGGCCACTGATCAGTTTGGCATGGTTCTGCTGGGATCAAGGATGTGACGCTAGGATTAAGGGTATTAGGATTAAGGGTGGCAGTACTGCCCACCTTAAAGCCAGGTAGCCAGAATAAGATATAAAATACAGGAAGAAGCTGGTTAGCCCTTTTGCTTGCGTCCCTTGCTTACCTTGCTGACTTCTGCCTGTCTGCCATGCAATCCTGCCTCGGATCCAGCTGACTGTGGACTGAAATCTCTACAAACTGTGAGCCAAATAAACCTTTCTTCCCCTAACTTTGCGTGTGGGGTATTTTGTCTCAGCAGCGAGAGAAAAGTAACTAAGACAACTACCAAGGAGTCTGTGAGAACTACTTTAATCTTTTCTTTTTTATTTATTTATTTATTTTAACCAAGAACTTGTATTGGTACATTGTATACATAATGTTCACATTCATCATGGTTATTTTGTACCTGTACATGATGTATCTTGGTCTTTAAACTTTTCTGAGGAGAACTTCCTTCATGGCCTAAGGACTTTTCCCAGGCCTTGCCCCTTAAAGGTTACGTACCAGCTCCTAATACCAACCACCCCTGGAGCAAGTCTCCAACACATGGAACCTTAGGGAACAAACCACACCCAAACTGGACGTGCACCTACAGTGAAAATAATGTAAATCACTGGCTCTTTCGCAGGTTGCTCCCTGGAATCACTTCAGAATGGTGATTCCAGTGCCTGATCCCCATCCCAGATGAATTAGATAAGAATATCTGATTGGTAGGACTCAAGCATCTCTTTTTCCTTTTTTTAATCTCCCCATGTGGTTCTAGTGTGTGGAAAGCTTGTTGAGAATCACTAGTCTAATTAAAATTATTTCTGTATGCCAATAAAAATTGTGTTTATTTCACACTAAGTGGCTATTTTCTGTACCCAGCAATATTCTCTTTATGTCTTCATTTGGAAAAGCATAATTAAAATGTAAATTTAGTAAAATGAAATTATATATATTGAGAGTAAAGATCTAGAGAACCTATTAAGATAAATATTTACATGTGTAGTATTAATGTTTATGATAAATCAGTTGGTGAATTGTAAATTTTCCTTCCAAGCTAGTTAACCAGAAATCGATCTTTGTTCAGCAAGATTCATTTAGTCAGTGATTTGAGTCTTAGCTATGATCTAGATAAAATATCAAGAGAATATTTTTGGCAGAGAATATTATTTATTAGACATATGCATTGCATCCTTTCAGCCAGTGAAAGAGTATTAAGAGTCATGCATCATGATTGAAATAGTATATGGTAATGTGAGTATTCCAGTTGAGAAGAACAGGATTTTGAAATTAGGTTCCAGTAGCTTTCAGAATTCATGGCCAACATAGGAAATGACCATGTTATTTTGGACATCAACTGGGTAACTCAACAGAAGCAATTTTAAAAACTGTCTGATTTTTGTCTAGAGGGTAGTCAGTTCTTGATCACATGTTAGAATAGGGGTTGGCAAGCTATGGCCTGTGGGCCAATTCCAGCTCTTTTTCCATAAATAGTTTTAGTCATGTTCATTTATTACTTACTGCCCATGACTGCTTTTAGGCTCCCATA
Source organism: Hystrix cristata (assembly GCA_004026905.1). Taxonomy (NCBI): domain Eukaryota; kingdom Metazoa; phylum Chordata; class Mammalia; order Rodentia; family Hystricidae; genus Hystrix; species Hystrix cristata. The sequence goes on along the minus strand of PVJO010021418.1, from coordinate 23,179 downwards.
GCAGAGTTAAATAGTTAGGACAAAGGTTGTATAGTGGTCAGAGCCTAAAATATTTACTATCTGACCCTTTACAGAAAGTTTGCCTATCCCTGTGTTAGGCTATTCTGTTACACATCAGGTTATTGTATCACATATTACCTGTTGACGCTCCTAATAAAACTTTTAAAACTGAATTTGGTCTTTCATATACAAGTGACAGGAGCTAATTCAGTTTTGAGGGCTTTCAAGGAGCAGCTGCAACTGAGGAAGACGGATTTGCTGTGGCACTTGAGGGCAGTTTGCACCAGCCATAGGGGCCTTGGAGTTCATTCACGTACCTGGGTTGGGTGCTGCCTTGCCTAGCTCGTCCTGCATTTCTCCTGGATCACAGTCCTTGCTGGTGGTCCCTCTGTTGGGGGCAAGAGGCTATAGTAGGCAGCTAAGGAACTTGGTCTCTGAGGATCTTCACTGCAGTTGCAGGAGATAGACTGTTTTTTATAGACCTTGCTAAAATGGACCTAGGTATGGAAGTTTGAAGATGAGGTGCTTCTCAACCTTTTCATCTTAGTCCAAGTAGAGGGTTGGAGAAGGTGTGGAGGGCCAGTGCAGAAAGTGTATCTGGCTCAGATCTCCTAGTATCTGGTGCAGCAGAGGGGCAGGGCCTCACCTCAAAGCCAACAGCCATCTCTCCTGGGGCACTGCATGGTATGAAGGCCCTCCCTCAGCTGCTGGTCACTTACACCTGGAAAAGTAGAAACTACGAATACAGGGACTTAAAAGTAACAATACTTATAGTCTTCTAACATGTAAAACTGTTAACCAACTTTAGTTGTTTGATTTTTAGTTCCTTTTGTAGAAAGATATTGCACTTAAAATTGGGCAAGTGCCTGTGCATTAAATAAAATGTAATGATGTCCTGGTATATTCTAGCAACCTGATAATCAGAACTGCATATTTGGAATGGAAGTTACAGTCCTGAGAAAGATGCCAGGGTTATTCTTTTTTTGAGAGGGGGGTTAAGATGCTACTATAAACTTCCATTAATAAATGTCAAGTTATTTTATCACTCCAGATTATTTCTATAAAATATTTAAGATGCTTTCAGACTAAAATCTCTTGTATGAGATCTGATTATTTATTCTGTTTGTAATTTAGGCCAAGATCTATGCCTGAATGGCTTTTCTGGGGATAGTTGTACGAAACCTTCTTAAATAAATCTATACCAAAAGAATGTTGATTTTCCTTTTCTTTTTTTTTTTTTTTTTTTTTTTTTTGTGGTGCCGGGGATCGAACTCAGGCCCTTGGGCTTGTAAGGCAAGCACTCTAATCACTGAGCTAAATCCCCAGCCCCGATTTTCCTTTTCTTAAGGGACCTTAACCACGCATGGTGGTGCATACCTGTGCTTCCAGTGCTCTGGGAGGCTGAGGCAGGAGGATCACAAGTTTGAGCCTTCCCCTTAGCAACTTAGCGAGGTGCTGTCTCAAAATAAAAGAAACGAAAGGGCTGAGGATGTAGCTCAGTGCAGAGGCCCTGGCCTCAATCTCCAGTACTGCCAAAACAAAAACAAACCCACAGAACTGTATTGGTCTTAGTGTTCTATGTTGTGATAGCTCTAAGTTCTGTCAGTGTTTAAAGACCCTGGCATTTTTGCTTTTCTAGTGTGATGAGTTGTGACGGTGGTGGAGTTAATGGAAATGAGTCATTTCCCAGAGTAAATCAGTTAATAAGGGGATTATTGGTGATTGATTCTCATTCGTTCTCTCTCTCTCTTTCTCTCTCCCCCCTTTCCTCTCTCTCATTTTTTAAGCACTTTAAATTTTTACTTAGCTGTGTTTATGTGATTCATAAGTGTACTCCCCTTCCTCTACTAACTCTTATCCTTTTTTAATAATAGATCGGCGACTATCAATTTGACAAGATGAGTAACAGTCACCCTCTTCGCCCCTTTACTGCAGTGGGGGAAATTGATCATGTGCATATTTTGTCTGAACATATTGGTGCCTTGTTGATTGGAGAAGAATATGGCGATGTCACCTTTGTTGTGGAGAAGAAGCGTTTTCCTGCCCATCGGGTAATTTTAGCAGCCAGGTGCCAGTATTTTAGGTAAGTGTGTAATATATTTGAAGATTCAAGTAATGTGTACAAAACTCTGATATTTTCTGCTCTGTGAAAAATATGTAACAAAGCACAAAGACAAATTGTAGTAATCCTTCAATTCAATATCTGTAGGAATTTTATCTTTGTTGACTTTTTGTTGTCTACAAAGAATCACCTTTTCCTTTAGGAGTTATTTTAGAATTTAGGGGTTAGATAAGCTTTCTCAGGCCAGATGGTACCAATCTACTGTTTTTCAAGGTCTGAAGAATATTTCTCAGGCTGAGTTTTTGTTGTCCTTACCATCTCACAGTCAATGATTAATGCGACCTATGTCGATTGACTGGTAGGTAGGCTTCTTTTTGTATAGGTAAACTGCCCTTCCAACCTGCCAATGGACATGCGTGGCTCATTAGCATGCTAATGGACATGGGTGGTTTCAGACTGCTGAGGTCCAGGAACTGTAGGTAACTTTCATAGTTGTGTTAGAACTAAGAATAAACAAAATATATATTTAATGTAAAAATCCTACTTACAAACTGCTGTTGTTACTCAGACCCGTAATTTCCAGTTTTAAATATTAAACTGATCTCTTAATTACTTTACGTTTTACCTAATACTGGGTAAGGGGGAATCATCACTGAATTATTGGCCGAGTGATAATTTATCCTTGGTAATGGATCTTTTTCTGTTTACAGGGCTAAAGATGGTCCATAGAATTACAGATTTGCTTGGAGCAGTTGATATCTAAAAATGAAAATGCCTGTGTCTTAGAAAAAATTTCATTTGCCTTTTCTTGGGGGGGTAATCTCAACCTTAAAAAACTTTTATATATTTTAAAATTTTATTAGTACATGTATGTAGTACATAATCTTTACATTCTCCATGGGAACTTGGTACAAGTACATAACTCATCTTAATTCTTTTTTCATTCCCTTCTTCTCACCTCCCATCCTCCTCCCTCCTTCCTTTGTTCCCCTTCCCTTTGCAAAGCATCTGTGTCCCTGACTCCTATTGTTTATCTTTTATTTTGCTCTTTGATTCATGTATACTTTGGGTTTCTCATGTAAGAGAAACCATGCATTATTTAACCTTCTGCGTCTGATTTATTTGACTTGATGTTATGGTCTTGAGGTACATCCATTTTCCTCCAAATGACTCAAGTTTATTCTTCTTTATGGCACAGTAGTATGCCATTGTACATAATTACACCTTTTCTTTATGCAGTCATCTATTGATGGGCAAATTGGATGCTTCTAAAATTTAACTTATGAGTTGTACTGGTATAAGCATAGGAATGTATATTGTACATGAATGTTGTACTAGTTTACATTCCTACCAACACTGTAGAAGAGTTCCTTTTTCCCAACAGCCTTGCCAACATTTGTTGTTATTTGATTTCTTAATGATGACCTTCTTTTTGGAGTGAGATGGAATCTCAGTGTTGTTTTAATTTGCATTTCTGTAATGGTCAGCGATCTTGAACATTTTTTCATGAATTTATTGGCTATTTGTATGTCTTTGGAGAAGTGTCTATTCATTTCAGTAGTCCATTTTTTGACTGGGTCTTTTATTTTGGGTGGTTTAATTTTTTTGAGTTCTTTACACGTTCTAGGTATTGTCTGAGGAATAGCTGGCAAAAATTTTTCCCATTTTGCTGAGAAGTTTTTTAATTTGATAGAATCCCGTATGATGATTTTGATGCTATTTCTTGTGCAGTTGGGATTGTGTTCAGAGAGTCTTGCCTACACTTATGTCTTGAAGAGTTTCACCTATTTTATCTAGCAAATCATTTCTTTTATATTTAGGTCTTTGATCCATTTTGATTTTAGTGTAATACATGGTGAGAGATGTGGGTCTCGATTAAATCTTCTGCAGTTTTCCCAACACCACTTGTAAAGAGGCTATCTTTCCTCTGTCTTACGTTTTTGGCCCCTTTGTCAAAGATTAGATAGATGGATATGCCTGAGGTTGTTTCTGCATCCTCTAGTCTGTTCCATTGATCCACAGGTCAGTAGTGATCAGTATATTCTTTTTTTTTTGGTGCTGGGGATCGAACTCAAGACCTTGTGCTTGCCAGGCAAACATTCTAACCACTGAGCTAAATCCCCAGCCCCGATCAGTATATTCTTAAAAGAAGTTTGAGTACTTTTAGAAATTTGAGGATTATATTGAGTGAATAGAATATACTCCTCACTTATTGACCTTGTTCTTGTGGATATTGAAGCTTTGTAACATTTGATGGATCACTTGGCTAAACACAGAGCCATTTCCAATAGTTTCTTAGATAGGGTCTCATTGTCAGCACTATTCATGAGCAAAGAAAAGTTGAAAAGTTAACTATCAGTAATCAGAAGCCTAAGTACTGTCAGAAGATGCTGTCAGTTCCCTGGTAAGGAAAAGCTAAATGTTTAAGGGACACCTTTTTATAGTAAACATTGAGCTTTCCTTGCTTATTCTGGGAAAGGGCCTATACCAGTGGTGGCGAACCTATGGCACATGTGCTGCAAGTGGGCTGTTTGTTCGAATCATTGAAAGCTCTAAATGGTTTGCCATCACTGGCCTAGACATATCTTTCCATGAAGTACCTGTTGATCTCCATTGATCTTTCTAATGGTACTTAGAATGTATGTGTCACTTTTTCTAACATGTTCTATTTATGGACATTTTTCTGTAGAATCGAGTCCTGAAAGTAAAATTACTGCATTGAAGTGTATGCACATTTTAGATTTGAATAAATATTACTAAGTTACTTTCCAAAAGCAGGGGCCCATCTATATATACTGTCTCTCAAAGCAGTGCATAAAGGAACCTCTTTTCTCATTGTGTTTGCAGCACTGTGTATTAATGGCTTCTTAATTTCTGCCAGTCTGACTGGAGAATGGCATCTGATTGGGTTTTTTTTTTTTTATCTGATTCCATTTCTTCCTGTAGTTTTACTTTGCATACTGCCTACTGACCTTTCACATTTTTATGGTGATTTCATTGTTCCTCTCAAAAGACTATTTCCAACTTCTGTTTAATCGTGAGCTCTCAGGATAGCTTATCATTTCACTTGTTTATGGAATTAATTCAAAATGGTTTAAAAATCATTCCTCTTGCTTAAAGAACTATTTAAAATGATTACTTTGCATTTCTTCACCTGGGTCTTTGTGTCATTAAGTAAATTCATGTTTGTATAATGTTTGATAACTCATTTCATATGTGTTGTAGCAAATCTTATTTGAGGTTTTCCTCCTGTGTTTCTTCTGTGATATGCAGAGCATTACTGTATGGTGGAATGCGAGAGTCTCAGCCTGAAGCAGAAATCCCTCTCCAAGACACCACTGCTGAAGCATTCACAATGCTTCTCAAATACATCTACACCGGGCGGGCAACACTGACAGATGAGAAGGAGGAGGTGCTGCTGGACTTTCTGAGCCTGGCTCATAAATATGGATTTCCAGAGCTGGAGGATTCTACTTCTGAGTATCTCTGCACTATACTTAACATCCAGAATGTCTGTATGACTTTTGATGTTGCCAGTCTCTACTCACTTCCCAAGTTAACCTGTATGTGCTGCATGTTCATGGACAGAAATGCTCAGGAGGTGCTCTCAAGTGAAGGTTTCCTTTCCCTTTCCAAGGTGTGTCATTTGCTGCAAGTAATTTATAGGCACGCATTGTTTTACTTACACATTGTATAGTGACAGCACAGCAGTGGAGTAAAAATTTAAAAAAAAATGACTGCTATCAAAGAGTTAACTGGTCTCACCACTGTGTCTGCCTGTTGGGACTCTAGATCACATAAGAGAGACTGATGGATTCTGTTTTTATTTAAGGTTCTGCAGATAAGTTTTGTGTTCAGAAGAGACTGTGTTGCTGGGTGGTTGTTTTTTATATTCTCATAGACAGGGCCCTTTGTAATAGTGAATGTTATTTTTTGGTTTTGTATTTCTCTGACAGAGTACAACTAAATTCTTTATAGCGAGAGGGAAAATTCATAAAGGAGATTTGTCATTGATGTCTTTAAGTCACTGTTTTTTTTTTTTTTTTTGGTGCCGGGGATCAAACTCAGGGCCTTGTGCTTGCTGGGCAAGCACTCCAACCACTGAGCTAAATCCCCAGCCTAAGTCACTGTTTTTTTGCTGACTTAAAATTCACCATTATCAATAGAATAAAACTATTTTCGCTGAAATCTTTCCCTGAATCTTGGATGGTGGTTTTCTGTCCTTTTTCCTTTTTGTTTCCACCTTCAACCTGGGTGTCTCTAATGAGAAAATCTTTTGAAAAGCCCTGAACCTTGGTTTGAGTATAAACTGTGATTTTTATTATCCTAGTTAGTTTTTAAAGGCAAAGATCTTTGAACATTGCACCAGTGTTGATGAGAGTCCATCTGGAGAGCTGAGAACCAGGAAGATGGTGCTGCAGTAATACTGTGCAGCAAAAGATGTTGAATCTTTTTTGTTTTGTTTTGTTTTTCCAGTGCTGGGGATCGAACTCAGGCCCTTGTGGTTGCCAGGCAAGCACTCTAATCACTGAGCTAAATCCCCAGCCCAAGATGTTGAATCTTAAATGCCAGCTATATCTCACCGACTTACAAATGTACACTCTTAAAGAACCTGCATGCATTTATAGCTCCTCATTTGCCACTTTTCTTCTTGCTATTTTAAAAAAGGTGGATATAAGTGTGTTGGAATGGCTAGGTGCTTTCTGTAGTGGTAGAGTATTCCAGGGCAGGAAAGAAAGGTGCTACTGCCTTTCTCATTGATCACACAGACACAACAGGCAAGGGAATATGTGGCACAAAGCCTAAGGAAAGAAGAGGTTTAAAAGAATTAATTGCTTATAATCCCAGCCCTTTGGAAGGCTGAGGCAGGAGGATCACAAGTTTAAGCCCAGCCTGGGTTATTTAGTGATTTAGCGAGATCCTGTCCAAAAACAAAAAAAGTCTGAGGAGGTAGTTTAATACAGAGACTCTCGGTTCAATCCCCAATACTGAAAAAAAAAAATACTGCTTAAATACAAATGATACTTTGGTTCTGTAAAGTTTTGTTGATTGATCCTGAAACATGGTTGGACTCTGTCATAACTGGATTTTTCTTTTATCCTTTTCAGACAGCACTTTTAAACATCGTATTAAGAGATTCATTTGCAGCTCCTGAAAAAGATATTTTCTTAGCTTTGTTAAACTGGTGTAAGCACAATTCAAAGGAAGATCATGCTGAAATTATGCAGGCTGTGCGTTTACCTCTCATGAGCCTCACTGAACTTCTGAATGTCGTGAGGCCTTCGGGACTGTTGTCTCCCGATGCCATTCTGGATGCTATTAAAGTACGGTCAGAGAGCCGGGACATGGACCTCAATTATAGAGGCATGCTCAGTAAGTACCTGTTGATCCTCAACTCACCAAGAAGTTTTGCTTGTGTGTTATGCTGTTCCCAGCTATAAAACTGTAGGTACACATGAAGGGCTGTGAACATGTAACTGCTTCCTGTGCAATGGCTTTCTCCTGTTACTTCTTCCTGAGATTGATTAGCCATTATTGACCTTGCCAACCATGGTTTTTCTTGTCATTCCTGGACAGATTTCTCCAAACACTTCTCTGGGTATCATAAGTAATATACTTTTCTGAAAAGTTAATTTTCTTTCTATGACTTTTTCTATCTTCCTTCATCAAAGAAGCGCTGAGTATATTAGTACCTTCTGTGTACTTATTTTAATTACTGCTAAAGTTGTGAGTGGAAATATCTGTAACAATAGCAAACACTAATGTAGCATTTCTAAGACTTATGTAGAGATTTTTCTTATTAATGAAAATAATAGCAATGAACACTTATAAAGTACTTCCTATGTATCAAGAACAGAACCTACATGACCATTTAGTTCTCATAATCACTTTGAGGTGGGTACAGTTTTTAACTACATTTTACCAACAAGGAAACTGAAGTAGTGAGAGATTAGGTGACTTACCCAAGGTCACACAAAAGGATGAGGAGCTGAGAGTCAAACGTATGTAGTTCAGCTCAAAAGTCTGTGTAATTAACTACTAAACTATACTGCATAAGTGTAAAATATAGTCTCTAAACATCCTTTTAATTTTGTTGTGGAAGTAAGACATAACTCTTGAGAAAATTTAAATACAACAGTGTTCAAGAGGGAGTGTGCAATGAGACTTCAGAGAGAGGGGTTTAGAAGAATTGAGGGAGATTTCAAGGAGATTATGAAACTCAAGTTTGATTTTCAAGGCCTAGGGCTGGGTGAATGTCAAGTGTGAAGACTGGTGAGGTTAATAGACTAGGCTTAGAGCATCTGAGGGACTGTGGAAGAACTTGATTAGAATAGAAAGCTTTTGTTAAAAATGATGATTAATAATAATAATAAAGTGTATGTTCAAGCTAAATTATGGGCATTTTTGAATATTGCAATTTCATTTCTGTGCAGTAAGGAACCAATTTAAGAGAGGGGCAGTGGCCTACATGCAGTGGGAGTTTGGGAGGATTGATCCATGGTGATATATTTGATTTGGCTAGGGAAAAAGTGGACTCAGGAAGACCATGAGGAGGGTATTTAATCTGTGCTTAATTAATACAGCCGTAAATTAAGAGTTGTGGTAGGAATATGGAAAATAATGGATATATAGGAGGAATAGTAATGAAAAATATTACATCTTGGTGATTCAAGGGATTTAAGTTTAGGGATTAAGTTTAGATTAAAGTTATGTTTTCTAAAATTTAAAAAAACTGAAAATCTAAGAAAGATGCAATATTGCCAGCTAAACCACCATATACCATGATATTGACTTTCTAATTTCAGAAATGTTAAAATTCTTTGAAGGAGATGCTGACTTTTTTTATAGATTATCGAGTCCGAGAGTTTTCGGGACATTTAAATTTATAAGTTCTATCTCACGTTAGTCGTTTCTGAACGATTTCTTCCTTGACCATGGCTTTGGACATACTTGGAAGACTGATCTTAATAGGTGTCCTTAGCTTGGACTTGTTTCCTGACTCATCTGACCTGGATTGCTTTTCACTAAGCATAGAAGACAAAGCATAGGTGTTTGGGCCAAACAGAATTGATCTTAAATCCTGAATTAGTCACTTACTAGTTGTAAAATCTGGTATTAAATTACTTAAGGAGTTTTACCTTTAGTTCAGTGTCTCCTACTGTTGTTATGAGAACTAACTGAAATGACATATGCAAATAACGTATGTAAGCTCAACCTAGGAAATCATTGTTATCATTATGTCTCGTTCATCTCTGTACGTCTATCTGGGCGTTGTCACAGTGGTCACATTATCTGGCTTTGATGCTGGAAGGCAGAGATGATCTTTGTAGGACTTACTGTTGCTTCTATCCTCGTTATATAAGACACTGAACGGCATACAACAGGTACTTGGTGAATGCTTGGTGAATTATCACGAGAGATCTCTAACAGGAAGTGGAAACATTACTAGTGTTAAGGAGTCAAAGCTGGTGATAGAATTGAAACCTGGGTTAGAATATAGAGAAAGAAGTAAAAATCAAAATCTGATCTTTCTGGGAAGTAGTTGAGATTAGTGTTATGCATATATAATGATGAGCATTTATACGTACAGCTGGGAGATGTTTAATGAAATTATTTTTTTCCGTAGGATATTTGATTACCTGTACCATTCTCTTAACATTTAGTTTTATCTTAGCTAGGGAGATATTTCTATTTTGAACATTAGTATTTTTTCTGTTAAGGCTGCGTTATACTTTGTTTTGTATATCTCAGATTTTAGACTTTGGGAAAGATAATTTCTTGTTTCTTCATGTTTATAACAAGGTGCTATATCACAGAGTCTATTCAAAGATTCTTTATTGAGTAAAAGTCAGTGTTTTCCTAGGACTGCTAAGTTAAATTATTGGTTAATATGAAGGGGGTGGGACAGGAGAGAGGGTGGGAGAATCTGCCCTGTTAGTCCTGTGCCTGCTCTGTGGAGCCCGGTCATCAGGCAGAGGCGGCCTGGCTACCGTATTGTTCTAACTGCTATTGTGACATTGTAATTGTTGCCTTACTTGCCTAAGCTCCTATTAAACTGGGCTTTTTGAGGACTGGCTGTAATTATGTGTTTTGCCTGTGGGGTTTTATTTTTTATTTTTTAGCACCTCATACAATCTGAACTTAGACTTTTAAAAAAATGAATGGAATGAATCTATTCCTTGCTTACTTCTAAACAGAAGTTTAAGTCTGTATCACCTATTGCATGCAGGCACTAATAACAATGAATATTTAGTATTCTTTAAAACCTCAGACTTCTGTTACTGTTGTCTCTTTCTAACTATAGTTTGTTGTGATGGGAGAATCTCTGTTAACTGAGGGGTTCAGAAATCATCTCTGGGAGCCTGGCACAGTGGCACACACCTATAGCCTTGGCACTCTGGGAGGCTGTGGCAGGAGGATTGCAAGTTTGAGCCCAGCCTGGGCAACTTAGTGACTCAGCGAGACTCTGTCTCAAACGTTAAAAAAAAAGTCTGGAGATATAGCTCAGTGCCAAGGCCCTGGGCTTAGTACTGCAAGGACTACAAACAAACCAACCAACCAACCCGCTGCTTCTCTAATTGTTCCTCTGTGGAGATGTGTAGGGCTATAGGTGTGTGCTTGTCTCGTTGAATGGTGAGCTCCTGAGGGTTGAGTTTGATGTGGTGACCAACACATAAGACACTTAGGACATTTAAAAACAATAGGTAGGATGATGGCCCCATTCAGTTTGCTGATCTTTCTTGGTAATTTACCCGATGCTACCAAGTGAAATCAGTGCCTAAACCTAGAACCACTGTGCTGCACTTGAACCTCACAAGAACAGAGCTCTTCCTCTTTTTTTTTTTTTTTTTTTTTTGGTGCCAGGGATCGAACTCAGGGCTTTGTGCTTACTAGGCAAGCACTCTAACCACTGAGCTAAATCCCCAGCCTAAGAACAGAGCTCTTGCATGGATTCTCCTGCCTGGGTTCTTTTTAATGTACATTTTGTGGTGTGTACATTTTGTAGTGTGTTTGACTGTTGTTACTGTCATACGTGGAAAGGAGGCCTGCAGAGAATGGAGCTAACAGGAAAGGGTAATGTAAGGTAGGAGTTTTTGAGAAAATCATCTGCGATGCCACAGATTGGGGAACTTCAAAGTTTAATTTTTTCTTAATTTTGTAAAATGTATTAAAACTTACAAATATAAAATAAACTTTGATTGCTGTTCACCCTCTCATTTAATCCTCAAGAGGTTGTATATTTTGAAAGTTCTTTTTTTTAATTGATAAACAGGTACTAAGAATATCTATGGTTTGAAATTTTTATGATTTGAATTTTTTCATGATCACATTTCCAATTAAATTCATCACTTAGCAATAGATTCTGCAAAAATTACCTGGAGTTATGTTTTGTTTTTGTTTTCGTTTTTTGGTGCTGGGGATGGAACGCAGGGCCTTGTGCTTGCTAGGCAAGCACTAACTACTGAGCTAAATCCCCAGCTGTGGAGTTACGTTTTTATCTGGTAAGAGTCTCACATTTTAGTCACTATAAGAGAATTTCCACTTGTATAAATGTTCTCCATTTTGAAGTGAAAGATGCTTTCAAGGCATGAACCTATCCAGAACAGCTAGAAAAGTTATCAAGTACTCTTGAAATAAACTTCAGAAGACGACTTAGGCTTGTAGTAGAAATTTCATTTGTACTTTAGACTTTAGTTATAGTCATTTGAAACTCTTGTGCCTGCTATGTTATTTCTAGTTTGATAAGTTTTAGAGCTGAAGAAGCTCATATTGAGAGGAAGGCAAAAGTGACACCAGTTAACTGAATGTGATGGCGCGATATTTCCTCTCTGGCTTAGTCTGGACTCACGGTAGCAGAACTAGAGGGGATAGTTCCAGTGGTCAGCAGCAAGAGTCTTTGTGCCTCCACATTTTACACCTAGCAAGGTGGGAAAAATATTTATTTTTACCAAGTAGTTATGCATCACTGATAAGTGAACATTGCAGATTTGAAGCTCTTGTTTGCTGCTTATAAACTGCTTCATCTTTAGACTGGAGGGATCAGGAGGGCGGGGCCTTCCTGGTCTAATTCACTAGGTTACTCCCAGTACTCTGCACAGTACCTGGTGTGGAATGAATCTTCATAAACACTTCTGACTGAATGAATGTTGTATACTACATAGTACTTGAGCTTCTGTTATTTGTAGTGTAATTTTAAAGTAACCCTACAAAGTACATTGTGAAAAGTATTTTTTTTTTTTTTACAAGAGAAAACAGATTCAGAGAGATTAAGAGGCTTAAATTTAGGGGTAGTGAATAATAGAGCCTGAGTCTCAAATCTGGACTTTTTTCACTTTTTTTAACCCCCCTTCTTTCCCTCCTTCCCTGCCTCCCTCCTTCCCGGTTTCCCTTCTTCCTTTCCTCTCTTTTCTGTGTTAGACCACCTGTTTTCTTTCCTCTGAGTCTTGAGCAATCTAAGAGGGAAGTGGGGGTGAGACAGAGGGAAAAACTATGGTCATCCCATCAGAAATCTTCCCTCTGAGGGAGGCAGCAGAGAAATGTATTAAAAATGGGGCTCCTGGAGATGACTGCTTGGGTTCTAAGATAAGCTATGCTACTTGCTGCTTGTGTGGCCTTGGACAAGTACGACCGTCTAACTTTCCTCTGCCTCCACTTTTGTCATCTGTGCAGTGAATGTAATAGTTGTGCTGTGTCAAAGGACTATTATAAGGGGTAAATAAAAGGAAGTAATATTTTTGAAGTACTTAGAACAGTATCTAGCACATAGTACGCATTATATAGAAAGTTTGTTAAATAAACAGAATATGGATGCTTATAAGCTAACAGACCTCAGAAAGCTGCCTGTCTAGACCGCTTATGCTTCTGATGGTAAGGCATCGAGAATGGCTGGATTGTTTTGTTCCTTTGTTTTTGCTGGCTGCCTCAGTCTTTTGACTGTTAATTAAACCCCACCTTGCTGTCCACTTTGCAGATGCAGTTACTGACCTCTTGTGGAGCCCACTCTCTTTACCTGTCTTTACTAAAATTTTTTAAAAACCAATTTTCCAAGAAATCTGCAGTGATTAATTACTTACCATATTTTTTCTCTATGAGCTTGATTATAGCTCATACTTTCTCATCTTCAAATCACAAGGCCAAAATATATGTGAGACTTAAGTATTTATTTACAGTCTGTGCAAGTGCATAGTTTTCTTATTGTGTGCTTTTTAAATACATGTTTAATAAGATAGTAATGGCTATTAAGAGTATACTATGTGCTTTGTAAACATCATGTCATTTAATCCTTAAAACAGAAACCTCGGGAGAGACTTCCATAGAAATTGAAGTTTAAAGAGGGTAGTTTCCCCCAAGTGACAACATACTTGGTTAAGGTAGAGCCACGGTTTAGAGGAAGCTCCTTAAGCCCTTAGCTTGTTTCTGCAGCCTCTTGTCTTTCCATGGACAGGGTCAGTACATGGGGACCAATTTCAAAGCTGTGAAGCATAGTTTGCGTAGCAGATTTCAAAGTTCCAGGTAGATTTGGTGCTTAATAAACCTCATACTGGAGGAGGAGGGGATTTAATAATAACTGTGATAATTTTGATGATAGGCTATCTAAATTTTCATTTAAAAACTCTCAAGTGAGGCAGAGTATATTTTCTTGTAAATATAGTGTTGGTTTTTTTTTTTTTTTGCCAGATAAATTGAGCATGTCCATGTGTGACTAACAGCTATGCTACATTAGAACCTTTCTTTCTCTATTGTTTTATCATATATTTGACCTGCTTGCCTTGCTTTTATATGTTGTCCTCAGTCCAGATGGTAGATACAGGTCATTTTACATGCTATTTTTGTCCAGTAGGTATTGAATTAAAGCTGCTTAACAGAATGAACTCAGAAGAGCTGAGTTTATCCCAGTATATCCCAGTACATGCTTTTTCTAGTATTATTAACTTTTTCTTAATAACATCTAGACCCAGGCACATTGTGATTGTGATAGTGACATTAAATTTAAATTCTGAATGGTGTCTTAATCCTTGTGGGCATTCCATATCTTCTGTCCCTATTGACTGCATATGCCATTTTAAAAACAAATGGAGATACAAATACTAAATGCTAGCATTTTATCTTTTTGGCAAAAATGTAGAATAATTAGATAAGTGACCATTAACCCTGCCTTTTCTACTTTGTAATTGTAGTACCAGAAGAAAACATTGCAACTATGAAGTATGGAGCCCAGGTTGTAAAAGGGGAGCTGAAGTCTGCCCTACTGGATGGTGATACTCAAAATTATGATTTGGATCATGGATTTTCTAGGCACCCAATTGATGATGATTGCCGGTCAGGCATTGAGATTAAGCTAGGTCAGCCATCCATTGTCAATCACATACGGATACTTCTGTGGGACCGGGACAGCCGGTGAGTCATTAGCCTGACTTAGAGAGAAACTGACCTGTTTGCTGGTGATGACCTAACTTAGTGGTCATCTACTTTGGTTTTTACAGATTTTAGGTGATTTGTTTCTTTGTGATTATTCTCTTATTTTTCTTGAAGCTTAGTTCTTGAAACTTCTAGATAATATTTCTTTTAAAAAAAATGACATGTTTCTCCCCTGTTTATAAAAGTACTGACGTGTGTTTTTCGGGTGTGAAAAGTAGAAAGTAAAGAAGACCACATAGAAGAAAATAAACATTGGTGGTAATCTCATCATCCATTATTAAACTTTATATGTATCTATTTCTTTTTTCTCTCAATACCAGAGATTGAACCAAGGGCTAGGCAGGTGTCTATCATTGAGCTATATGCCTGATCCTCTAATATTTGTGTGTGTGTGAAATTGTTTTATTTTTTATTTTGGTATTGGTACATGTTTGCAGTGCATAATGGTTATGTTCCTCATGGGGAGTTCGTACATATATATAGCACATCTTAATTTTTTTGTTGTTGTTATGGATTGATATGTTCATGTGTATACACACACAAAGCAAACTTACACATTGTTTTAAAAACTAAAAGACATGCAAAAAATTAACTTCACTTTTTAATTAATAAATTTTAAACATTCTAACGATTTAAAAAGATTCCTCTTAAATGTTAACTTTTAATGGTTGTCTGGTACGCCACCATATAGGTTAACATTATTTACTGGATTCATTACTCTTGGATATTATAATAAATTTTTTTGTGGGTAATTGTCTTGTGCATGCATGCGTGCATGCGTGTGTGTGTGTGTGTGTGTTTAGTGGTGCTGGAGAGTAAACCAAGGGCTTTGTATATGCTAGGCTAGCACTGTACCAGTGAGCTATATCTCTAGCTCCGTAATAACTTTTTAAATGCAGTTTATCCCATGAATGAAGGGAGCTACTGTCTTTTAGTGTATGGATAAATGTTATCCTCAAAACAAGAAATTCTTGAAAAAATTTGATGATCATAGTCTGGGAACCTGCCCATTTTCTCAATGGCTTCAGGATTCTTCTTTCTTTCCAGCCACTGTGATACTTTTACCCTTGGTGGCTTCTAGGGATCATCAATGATGGGAGAATCCCAGAGTAATATGGGAGACCAGGACTGAACTGCCTCTCTCATTGCTGCTTGTATTAACCTAAACTCTACACACGCAGGAATGAGGCTTTGCTCACGTATCTTTGGGTCTGGGCACAAGGGGCTTAGTAGTGGTGCGCTGTGAACTTTGCAGAGTAGTACATTTCTCTTGTTGGCTTCACTGGCCAACACCTCGGCCTTTAGGCCGTTTGAGCCATGTGTAAGGGAAGCTGTGAGATGAGAGTCAGCATTTTCATCTGTGTGGGTGTTTTGAGGTCCCCAGTTTATAGGTCTCTGTCTTTTTTTTTTTCCTCCAGTATTGGGATTTGAACCCAGGACCTCAAGCATGCCGAGCAAGTACTCTACAACTTAGCTACATCCCTGACCACTTGTCCATTTCTTTTTTTTTTTTTTCCTTATTAAGAAGATATTTCCTTACATGTGTCTTGGATATAATTTGTGTTTCCCCTCTTACTGAGATTGAAACCAGGGGCTTCATACTGAACTACATCCTGGGGTTTTTTTTTTTTTTTTTTTTTTTTTTTGAGACAGTGTCTCTCTGAGTCACCAACTTGCCTAGGCTGGGATTGAATTTATAATCCTACTACCTCAGCTTCCCCGAGTGCTGGGATTACAGGAATGCACCACCATGCCTGGCATAATTTTAATTGGTAAAGTGAGTCTGAGTCACATACTGCGTTTCCAAGAGCCCCTGATTAATAATAGTGTAATAATATTTATATAGCACTTTCATTATTTTTGTGTGGAGGTACTGTTCTAAACTTCACATATTTCATCTAAATAATAATGCAATTAGTATAAATGTAATAAAAAACATGTTGGGATATTCGAAACTGAAAGTAGTTATCATTGTTTCCATGATGTTAAATATTTATAGGCTACTTTTTTTTAGTATCCGTTACATTTATGGTGGGCTAAACTTTACCACATAACTGTTCTTTTCTCACAGATATTGTTATTCTAAGGAAAGGTGAAAAATTCAGAATCTTAAGCCAAAAAGGTTCTGACGTGCTTTAAAATTATATCCTGCATTACTGATAACCTAGAGAGGTTCAATAAAAGGTTATAACCAGTTTGAGACTGAGCGATAAAATGAATGGGAGTTGAGGGGACAGCAGAAAATGAGGGGACGACACAAAATAAGCTGACCTTTTCTGGTCACAACTGTGGGTTGCAGGCTGACATTTATGGTCACCTAAATCTTCCAAGATTGTTCCTGTTGATATTATAGTACCAGTAACAACTGCATCTTAAATTTAAATTTGGCTTATGACAAGGGAATATAGATTTGTTCAGTATGGGACCAGCATGTAATGGTTCAGGGTAGCTGACTAGGGAGGATGATAGGCTATTTTCATTACTTCCAGGTTATTAGCTGGCAAGTTTTAAGTTGTACCCAGAAGAAACATGCATTATCTCTTCATCCATGTCATTTATTTTTCTGCAGGCTGTTTGAATGTGTGGGACAGCAGGAGAGTGAGGGGTAGCAGGAGGTAAACTAACCTTCATGGGGTGTTTTCCTCCTGAGAAGGGAGGACTGAGCACCCAGGCCAGGTACCTAAAGGTAGAAGACAGCATACCTCCTGCTTCTGGTTTTGTTCTCTGTCTCTTTTCTCTCCCTTTGTCCTATTTGGCTTTATTAATTTGCTAATATGATACAGCCATGGCATCCTGGGCATGTTTGAAAAGGAAACAGATGTCTTGCATGGTTGATAGATGTTAAGCTATGGTTCTTGTTTAAGCAGTTTATGATTTGATGAGGCAGACCCATAGGCTGAGGGAATTTTAATACACATAGTAAATGCTACAGTAGAGGAATTTTATACAACTTTCATTGTTATCAGAATTTGATTTTTATGCAGAAAATGTAATTAGTGAATTTTATATTTTTATGCCTCTTAATCTGTAAGTGTAGCTTTATATTTTAATATGATATTTTTTCTGCCTTTTTCATTTGCTTTGTAGATCTTATTCTTACTTTATTGAAGTGTCAATGGATGAACTTGATTGGATCAGAGTTATAGATCATTCACACTATCTGTGTCGGTCGTGGCAGAAGTTGTATTTTCCAGCCCGTGTTTGCAGGTTAGTTCTCCTGGTCAATAAATGATTTTCATTCTTATTTAAAGATATTTGGACTTTGAGAAGGAGATGGCAGTCTTGTAGAAGAAGAGTGTTTCAGGGTATCAATTACCAAACACAATTCATTGGGAAAAAAACTTGTGGAAGATTATGTGCCTTAATGTTTAAAATGCGATGGGACTATTTCACATGTCTTGTACCATATTTGTAGAAATGTGAAGAATAAGAAGGGACAGGGGACACTAGAGAAGAGGAAATGCCTTTTAAAATTCTGTGCTATACATTGAAAGTAGAATTATTGTTAAGGGCTGTGTTCTTTAAAAAAAAAAAAAGGGCTGTGTTCTTTTCACAAAAGCCAAGAGAAATATTTCTGCAGGCTTTCCAGGCTGTGCCCAGTGCCAGGAGGAGAGCTTTGGATTGCCAGTGTGTGTGTGCCAGATGTCTGTGGTCTTTCTCTGGGTCAGTGCTATCAGATGGTGTTTGACAAAACGTGTTTGGAGTGGAGTTGGGAATGTGGCTGGTGGGTGTCCATATTTACATTCTGCCTTTATCCACACTACTTCAGCTTGTATTGTGAATGTGTTCAGCCCTAGTTAGGATTGCTTTTAAAAAGTATTGAAAAACTACTTTTCTAGTATTTCATATCCTCCCTTTGGGTATAAGCTATCATTAAACTTTCTTTCTAAAATTCTGCAAAATCTGTACAAATTAATGAATTTGGGAGTTGGGAAAGGTGGGTAGAGGACCCTGAAATTCTGTCATTTTTCCCTCTCAGATAACCTTTACCTTCAAATCAGAGATCAAAGGCAGAAGGTAGTTGGTTCATGTAGTCAGGCCTGGCAGGAAGGGAAGAGAAGGGATATGGCAGGTGTCAACCACAGAGCATGTGGAGTTGGCAGCACCACCACCACCACGTGTGACCCAAACTGACTTCCCCTGTGGCTCAAGGGAGCAGATGAAGGTGCCCTACAGCATTTGGTCGCCTGATTATCAGTTACCCTTTACAGCTGGTAAACTCATGGCATAGCAGCAAGGTTCTGAGGAGAGGAACTCTACAAAACCTTTCAGTCTCTAATACAGTAAAGAATGTTGCCTTCTTTTTTTTTTTTTTAAAATGGGTATGACTGGACACAATATTGTTACCCAGGGATCTGCTTGTGTGAAAATGAAGAAAATCAATTTCATTTCCCCAAAGAGGGACTAAAGTGTCTCAGGCCTGGCAGTTGCTCTTTGATCAGAGAGGTTTTGAATGGATTAAAATAAGAGGGACAAGAAATTGAGTAAAGGTTCTATATCTCAGAGCTACCTAGGGACACTTGGAGAGCAACAGAGGTGTCCTGTTGTGGAGGAAGCGATCGAGTCTGCATTGACTTGGGCTATATGGTTGTGTAGGTTTAAAAAATAAGCATCATAACAATCAAAGCAGCCGATATGGACCCAAAGATATTGTGTTTGTATTTAATTTGAAACAAAGGAGCATGACTTCCAGAAAAAATCATTGTGAATGTGATACCAGCCATAACTATGTGCTTTACCCACCTGGCAGCTCCAGGTGTGAGGAGGGAAACCTGTGTCCTCAGTCATCATCTCTGCCTTTTAGAAAATATACTTCCCCTTTATTTATGAAGGGGCATTATTTATACTTTTTCCTTATTTTGTCTCCCATGTCTGGCTTTGACTTTGCTGTTGTAGCATTTATATGTTTAGAACCTTGGTGTATTCATAATGCTAGCTTTTGTCTTGGTATATCAGCTCCCAAGTCTGAAAATATTGATCAAAATTGGTATTAGAGATTAATGATAGGAAGAAAAGGAAGGAGTCTTGATAGCCACATTAGTAAGAAAATTAAGGGAAAAAATCATATACCCACCTTAACATATGAACTACTACAGTCCTTCATAAACTCTGCTTTTTGTAATAGGTTAGAATTTTGATAGTATTTTAAAATGGATCTAGGAATAGTCTCCATTGTCTTGGTGTTTCTTATCTTCACAATCATTTATGGACGACTTAAGCAGTGTTCTAAATATGTTTCTTTCAGGAACTTCACTGGACAAATGCATACTTTATTTCCTTAGCATATCAGTGTTCAGTTTGCATTATGATTGATAGTTAATTTGCATGTTTGCATGTCACCTTTGTTCTTAAGTGTCCTTCATGTGTTTGTCTTGCCTCTGATACTAAATTACAAGCACTTAGAGGCAAAGATTATAGATTCTAATCTTTTAGTATTTTTGCACGGTATTTAGACACTGACCTTATATGCAATAAATGTTAGTTTGGGTTTTCTGGTGTCAATGTACTGGCTATGTAATGAGAGACTGATTTAACAACAATAATATGTACATATATTCATTGGTGCTTTTTTAGGGGGGGAGCTGCTAGGGATTGAATTTAAGGCCTGTCCTTGCTAGGCAAGCGCTCTACCACTTGAGCTGAATCCCCAACCCCATTCATTGATGCTTTTTATCAGTATATTCATTGTATAAGTGTATTCATTAAGATGAAGTGTACTGGAAAACTAGAAAATGGTTTTGTACTATTTGTAAAAGTTACTTTCTCTGTTCTTTTTGGAAACTGAATTTTGAGATTCATCTTGAAGTATATGACTGTAATATTTTGATAAAAGATTCCATCTATTGCATTCACAGAAGAGATACTCTGAATTGGGGAGTAGTAGAGTACCATGTCCTCTCTCCATGTCTAGGTAAAACTGCCTATAAATCAGCATCATGTAGTAGAAAACTGGGTTGTGAAGTTAGAGCTCCTCTCAAAACCTGGTTTTTACCACATACTTGCATTGCATTAAAGTTGTGCTTTTCTGATCCCTGTGATCTGTACCTGCAGAAAACAGGAAGAACGCCTCTTCATGAACTTCACGATGAGAGTTGAAGGACATAACATATTTACAAGTACTAAGCTTGGTCCCTTGTTGAAAGCAGAGGCTCAGTAAATAAGCAGTTTTTATTGTTTTTCCTAATTTCTGAGACTGAACTGATGTTTGACCTTTAGAGAAAGTGAGCTGTTAGTGCCATTTTCTTTGGCCATGGTAGCTGTCACTGTGAGCACACTATTCTTTAAACTAGAGAAGTAAGTTCTTTTGGCAGTTTTCTGTATTGTCAGTCTGTAAATTACAATCCTGAACATGCCTTGAACCATTCTCTTTGTCTTGATAACCTGCTCATTTTTGTGTATTTCCAGCAGTTCGTATATATTTTGTTTTTGGTAAAGCATTTTTTTATTTTGGTAAAATATACACTATAACATAAAATTTGCCATTTCTATATCTTGTGCAGTATAATTCAGTCAACATTCACCTTGCAGGTAGTGGGTGTGGTTTAGTGGCCATGAGGATAATGTTAGGCTTTAAAGCGAGAGTGATTGTTCCGACTCTGATAGAAAGTAGAAGTGATTTACTGTATCTTTCTGGACTCTTTATGGGTTAGGTGGGAACAACTCTGTGTGGCCAAAAGCTCAGGCCAATCACCTCCTTTAACCCCTCACTGCAGATGAAGAAAAGTTACTTGTCAGTTTAAAACAATTTTTCCTATGCCCTCAGAACCATATTACGTCTTTGTAAGCCTTCTGTTTCTCTCCTTTATCTCGCTCTGCAAACTTCAAATTGTCTTCTTTTCTATCTGGTGGCCTTTCTCCCAGTACTTTCCATAGTTTGCTTAAATGGTAAAGCCTAGGCTGGAACAGAAAACACTAGTAAAAGAGTAGCAATTATTGAGTGTCCTGGGGATTTTATAAATAATTTCTAGCTGTTTAAACATGATGCTCTTAATTTGACAGTCATGTAATACTGCTGAAATAGAAGAAGATGTGGTAACAAGGCTCTGTCTTAGTCCATTCTGTGTTGCTATAACAAAATACCTGAGGCTGTTTTATAAGGAAAACAGGTTCTGACTAACAGTTGTGGTTGTTGGAAAGTCTCAACATCATGGTGCTGGTTTCTGGTGAAGGCCACTCTAGCTGCATCCTAACATGGTGGAAAGGGGAGAAGTGGAAAGGGAAATGGGCATGTGAAGGAGGAGCCAAGCACATGGGGTGGCCTCAGTTTATACCAATTTGCTCTTGTGAGAGGTAGCCCAGTCCTCTGAGAACAATGTGAGCTCTTTCCAGGGTAGTGCTCCCATGACTGAATCCCCTTCCCCTCAGCCTCACTCTTACAGATCCTGCTTAATACTGTATACTGGGCCCCACATTTCCTCTTGGAAACCTTTGGAGACACAACCAAACTGTTTCCAAACCATAACGGCTTCCATGACTGGTAGCTGGAATTCCAAATGTGATCTTGGTGGAAAACCTGGGAGCTAAGAGGGAAGTATAGCCTGCTGAGAGAAGGAAGAGAAGAGTAGGTGGCAGAGGTACACGCTGCAGGGACGGGGGAGGGATTAGCGGAGGAGTGGAAGGATTGTGGCTTACTGGAGACCAGAGTAGAGAGCATACTGAGAAGGGTGCGTCCAGACAGCTTGGAGCATGGCACAGGAGGATGAACTTGGCTGACACAAAACTGTGTTGCTTTCTTTTCTTTTGTTTTTAATCATCTCGATGGAAATGTCCCTTTTCATAAGATGATAACGTAGCATATACTGTATATATTGATTAAATTTGCTCTGTGGAGGGGGTTTGCCCAGTTTCTACCAATTAAGCGTAAAATACCTGCTTCTCTGAACCCCTCACCAATGGAGGTGCGTTAGTTAGATTTTCAGAGCCAATGGTAATACGAGAGCACATTTAATAGGGGACATTTATAATATTCACCCAGAAGCCAAATGCAGAAGGTGCCGAATGTCCATCTTAGGCACTGGAGACCCAAAAGATCCAATTGAGGGCTAGGAGCCCACAGCACTGTCCCACGTACGTCCATGTCTGCACATGATGGCTGGAGCCAGGAAACGATACTCGCAGCAGAGATGACAACCAGAGCTCCTCCGAAGCAACAGCAGCCATCTTTGACGACAGCAAGGCCCCGAGCTCCTTCCTCGATGAGGACAGCTGAGCCCTCTCTGGAAGAACCAGCTGCAGCAGAGCTTCTCCTGGGAAACAACCCGCCAGCTAGCTACAGCTCCCACTCTGCCTTATGTTGCATCAGCAACAACCCTCAAGTGGATCTCGTACGCCCAGCATCACACCAGCTCAGTCCGGCTGGGCCTTCTGGCTCAAGTTGACCATATTAGGTCTACCACAGGAGGTATTATTTTTTTTATGTTTTTTTTAAATTTTATTTTAATGGTACATTTTAGATGTACATAGTGATAACATTCATCATAGGGGATTTGTACCTGTACATATCTTGCTGCTGCTTTTTTTCCCATTCCCCTCCCCTCACCCCCTCCTCCCTCCCTATTTACAAAAGCTTTGTTTCCATTTTTTCCTTCCATTCCTTATTTCTCTTGTCTCTCCGTTCCTTTCCCTCTCCCTTGTTCCCTTTCTCATTTGGACATTTTCTTCCCTTTCCCAATATAATACATTTTAGTCTTTATTTAC
>PVJO010021417.1:0-30024 GCA_004026905.1 Hystrix cristata | reverse complement strand
TCATTTGATTCAAGGAATTGTTTAAATTCTTCCTTGATTTGTTCTGTGACCTACTGAGTTTTCAGAAGTAAGTTATTTAATACTGAGCTTTTTGCAAATTTCTGTGGTATCTTTCGTGATTAATTTTTAGTTTTTGTGTGCTATGATCTGATAGCACATATGAAAATGATCTTCATTCTTTTGTATTTTTCAAGGTTTTGTGGATGAGAAACAGTTTACAGAAAGTTTAGAGAAAGTTCTATGTGGTGCTAAGAAAAATATGTATTCTTTTGTAGTAAGGTAGAACAATTTGATAGCTATTAAATTTGTTTTCTTTGAAGGGGTGTTTCAGCTCTGACATTTCTTTGTTAATACTTTATTTAGTTGATCTATTTCTGAAAGTGGGGTATTGTGGTCATCCACTCCTACTGTATTGGTGTTTGTCTTTTATGTCCAGCAGTGTTTGTTCTATGAAGTTCAGTATACAAACATTCAGTGTGTATAGACTTATAATTGTTATATCTTCCTGAATTGTTCCCTTAACTAATATGTAGTGACTTTTTCTTTATTTATTTATTTATTTATTTATGTTTTGTTTTATTTTTTGAGACAGGGTCTCACTATGTAGTTCAGGCTGGCCTTGAACTCACTATGTAACCCAGGCTGGCCCCGAATTCATGGCAATCCCCCTGCCTCAGCCTCCTGAGTGCTGGGATTACAGGCATGTGCCACCCACCCAGCCACCTTTTCTGATTTTTTTCCGGTCAGTTTTAGCTTGAAGTTTACTTTTTCAGAGAAAATGACACCACAGTTAGAGCACTGATATCTATAATACATAAAGAACTAAAAAAGCAATTCCCCAAAATAAAGGCACCAATCAAAAAATGAGGCCTTGAGTTCGATTCTCGGTACCAAAAAAAAAAAAAAAATGGACACCGAAATGAATAGACACTTCTTAGAAGAAGTAAAATTGGCCAATAAATAGAAGAAAACATGTTCAACATCACTACCATTAGAGAAATGCAAATTAAAACAGCATTAAGATTACACTTTATTCCAGAAAGTATTTAAATATCCTCAACTGTTCATCAGTTTATTGGCTTTTATGCCATTACTGCTCCTTTTTGATCACTATAACTTTTCAGTATATTTCAAAATCAAGTAATGTGATATCTCCAGCTGTGTTCTCTTTCCTCAAGATTACTTTGACTATTTAGGTTCTCTTGTGGTTCCATATGAATTTTATAATTCTTTCTCTATCCATGAAGAAAGCCATTAGGATTTTTACAGGGATTGTGTTGAAGTTGTAGATTGTGTGAAGTATTTTGTGTATTTTAAAAATATCAATTCTTCCAATCTATGAACATGAGATATTTTCCAATTTATTTGTGGCTATTTCAATTACTTCCACTCACATTTTGTACTTTTAATTGTACAGATCTTGAATCTACTTGTACAAATTTATTTCTAATTATTTTGTAATAGCTACTGTGAATGGGATTATTTCCTTGGCTTTATGTTTTTCACTTAGGAATTTGAATGATATCTTGAATATTGCCTATTTTTAATGATTTGGGGGGACAGATATGTTGTTGTTACTTGTGTCTCAGTTATAATCTGTCAAATACTGAAATATCTGGTTCTGAATCCTAACATCTAAGTAGTTCTCTCTTCTCCAAACCTATGTTCTACAACTTCCACATTCTTCAAATTCTCTAAATTCTGTGCTCCATCAATGCAACTCAATCAAATCACTAGTACTGCTTAAATTCTGCTCTCAGATTCATAATCCAGAACGTATGTTCTTGAAAGAAATCATAAATAATTGAAAAAGACTGACCTTATTCCTTTTCTCTTTTCTCAGGGATCTCACCCATTTATTGCCTTGTATCTCATATTTGGATTGTGTCATTTCGAATAATTTCTTAATCCTTGTGAATATCTAAATTAAAAAGTTAAATTTTGTCTTAGCTATACCAACACAGCTAGGAAAAAATTACCAGAATTCAGTGTCAGAGTGGACAAAAACCTGTGGCAAGACTGTACACTGAAGAAAATCAACTGAAGAAAGTCTGGGCTTGATTTTGAAATAATAGTAAAATGAAAAGTACATTTGAAGTAATAGAGAAATGTTAAATCATGCATTCACAACATTAGTAGATTCACCTGGTTACTAAAGTCTACTCTAGAGTTAATATTTTCATTAATTTACAAAGTACACTAATGGCAATTAGCTATATTACTTAATGTTTGATAAACAAGAATAATTTTATTTAATACATCTCTAAATATTTAGTAAAATACAGTTAGACCACCTGAATTCTTTTCCTCAATAAAATTGATCTTGAATTAAACTATTTACAATAGTTTTAACATAAATATTTTGCGGAGTTCTTTTCATTATGTGTCTACTACATGTGCTGTTTCTTTATAGATTTTCCTTTGCAAAGCCATTTAATTTAATAGAATCCCATTGATGAGCTCAGAAACAAATAAATTGGCTCATCAGTTTCTGGCAAGACTGAAGACTGTGAATAAAATGAGAATTACATTTTGAAAAAGTGAAATAAGTTAAGTACGAGATTGGCTAGCTTTCGCACCAATCTTGAGTTATAGTCCATTATTGTGTTCTTACACTGAGTCATTTCATTGGCTAAACAGATAAGGTGAAATGAATGCTGATATAGGTGCTATGTTTCTAATTAAGCATTATAGTTTGTTCAAACTGAAAACCAATACATTAAGATTAGTGTTGTATCTTTCAAAATAAATTATTTATTGATCAAATACCCAAGTGAGATCTCCATCTTAGAGTCTTATTCAAGTGGTGTGTCTCAAATGCATACTCATTTAGTTAAGGGCAAGAAGGGAAACTTCCCACTTTTAGCTTCATTAAAATAAACTACATAAAACATCATCAGAGTAATTACCAGGAATAAGAAAATAGGTGAGAATTCCTACTACCAAATTAGATAGATTAATGTTCTTTGAAATAGATATCCTAATAATTTGCATCATTATAATGTTTTATATTTATTTTACTGAGTTTATAATAGCCATAATATTCACAGATTCCTAGCATTAAAATATATCCATCTTCTGAGGAGGTTGGAGATGGATTTTCTACTACCTATAGTAAATAATAGCAACTTAGTTACCTACTTTCTTGATAAAATGTGTTTTACATCTTTTTCAATTTAATCATTACAATATTTACACGGTAATTACCTTTATTTTAATCTTATCTTAAAAAATAAAGCACTAAGGTTTGCAATGCTAAATTGCTGAAGATCTAGAAGTAAGTGGAAGAACCATCATTCAAATACAAGTGGAGAACTCAGAGTTAATATGCCTCTTGACAAATGTTTTGTGGACAGGAATTTCTTTGCCATTATGCAAATTGCCCTTCTATTGCTCTATTCATATTCTACAGGCATGTTACATGCTTTCTATGACTTTTCACCAACAGACCAGAAATTGTATTTCTGAGTCAGTTGCCTTTTATTCAGCCACACAAGCCATTCATAAAATATTTTGGGTTTCACTCTTTGTTTTTGTTGTTATTGTTCCACTTTGTATTGTTACTTTTTGACTTTTGTCTAAATGAATACTGGCTGGGTTGCTGTCATTTGCATCCTAAAGTAGCTGGCTTAAATCAGTTCTATTGCTCTGCCTTCAAACTATTATTTGGTATTCTTTCCAGCTTACGAGAGAGAGAGATGTATGTGGTTTTACTTAATATTCAGACCAAGCTCTACAAGTTCAATAGTTTATCCATATGTTACAGGAGAAACCAAAATGTGGAACACTGTTTTCCCTTTTATTCCATTTACTTCAAAGAGACAGAGACAGAGAGAGACAGAGAGAGAGAGACAGAGACAGAGAGACACACAGAGAGAGAGATTGCTTGGAATCACTATTACTCAATAGACTAACTACATAATTTTAGAGAGTATATCATCTTTTCATTCCCAATAATCCATGTACTTACCCTCATAATTGGGATTCAATATCATACACATTTTCTAGGGCTGCCATAAGAAGGGTTCTGCAAACTGAGTAGATTAAAATAGAAGAAATTCATGCATTTTTTCAAAACTCTGAGGTTTAAAGTCTGACATAAAGGAGTCGGCAGGTCCCCGCTCCCTCTGGAACCTGCAGGTGGGGGACCCTTCCTCACCTCTTCCAATCTTCTGACAATCTGCTTGCAAACCTTGGTGCTCCTTGGTTCAGAACTCTAGTACTCCATTCTCTGCTCAAGTGTCCTGTGATGGTTGGTCTCCTTTCGTTTGTCTGTCTCTGTGTCTTTTCTCATTGACTTACAAGATCAGCAGTCATCTTGGACTAAGGATCCAGCTTAATTATGTATTACCTCATCTTAATCACATCTGAGGCAACACATTTCTAAAGAAGGCAACATTCTGAGGTTCCAGTGGGAAGGACTTCGACAAGGTTTTGGAAGACACAATTCAACCTATAACATTTCTTGAATAAGTAAAAGCCTTTTAAAATATTTTGCATAAGAATATGTGAAGATGCAAAAACTATTGAATTATTAGAAAGAGGATCTCGCCTGTACTTTACACCAGTAAGATTAGGCCTTTCAAAATAGAAGACACTACCGTACAGAGACTATAGAATATGTCAAGTTAAAAAGTAAAGATTGGCATTTATTGTTTCCTGGCTTTCTCATGCTCTTTAGCTGGTATATTACTAATAACATCATCATCCCGAGTGACTGTGAAGGCAACAGGTGGGCCACGTGCAGCAGCTAGTGCGAGAGACTTCCCTTGCTGCCTTGAGTCCAGCATTTGCCAACTTCTCTATTCCCTCCTTACTTGCTAATAAGTCAGGAGCAATTATATTATATGTGGAGGCAGATTCACTGTGAAACTAATGAAGTTTAAGCTTCAGGGCCTTCCAATTGCATGGCCCCTTCCAGGGACTTGTATCTAATTTAGTTTCAGTAATGTTATATACATTTTAAAAAGATTATTGCCCAGATCGTATAAGCTTTAGGCCTTGCAAAGTCAGAATGTGCCTTTGAACAAATTCTAGGGATGGCCAATTAATTACGTTACAGTTTGATTGGCAGACTTTTGGTTCTCCAGAAATGAGAAGACTGCTCAACATAAGTGGTAAAATGAGCAAAACACATTATGTGTTGGCATAATCACAGAGACATTGTTCTGTATGGCTCCTCCACCACTCTTCTTTTCTTTTCTTTCTTTCTTTTTCTTTTCTTTTTTCTTTTTTTATTTTTTTGGTACCAGGCAGGACAGACCACTGTTCACAGCTCATCTGTGGCTAGAAAGAGGAGGCTGCACATTGTAGATCTGGAGTTGGGTGACACTCTACTTCTGCTGCAGTGTGAAGAGCATGTTACTTTCAGAGAATGCAAAAAGAGGAAACATAAATTCAAAATATATGACAGGGAAGTTTCAGATCAAATAAAAAAAGATAGACCATGAGCAACTTCAGCAAAGGCACAGAGGGGGACACAGGCTGTTCATGAGTTACTACTCACGGGACCACATAGACACATAGTGGTTAATATCACACAAGCTAGTACAGATACTGGTGAGCTAGTTAGTCTGAGAACCAAATTAGAGATTCTTCTTCTTTTGTTCTTCCTCTTCTCCCTCTTCTTGTTTCCCTTCCCCCTTCTCTCTTCTTCTTCTCTTTCTCCTTCTCCTCTTCCTTCTCCTTCTTCTGTGTTTTTGTCTATGATACTTCACTGTGTTTCTTCTGGGATCTCATTTCAGTAGCACTTTGTTTTTCCTAGAGTACTTCTCTTAGGGTACATTCGAAGAACTAAACCTTCGAGAAATCAAAACCGGAAGTATTAAGTGTCAGAATTTCAAATTTTGTGGTACTTAGTGGCAAATATATTCAATAGAAGATTATGATGGACACTCTGTAGATCCTGAATATAGTTATGGTCAACCCTGCCACAATATTTGCTTTGGGCAGCTTGCTCCTTATCACTGGATCCATCACTACACTTGCTGCATTTTATCTATGATTCCTTGCTTTGTTTTCTCTTACATCCTTGTTATGGCTTATGTCTACATGTCCCCCCACAGCTGCATTCAGTCATAGGTAGGGTTTTTCAGAGGTTCCTGGATCTAGGGTGTGTGATGCTGGGGTTAAGAGTGCCCCATCCTGGGTGTAGGTAGCACCACTTGAAAGGCAGGTAGCCTGAAAGTGATGGGGGGCAGGGGTTAGGCTTCTGTTTCACTGCTTTGCTGTCTTCTGCCTGCCAAGAACAGTTTGTCCTCTGCGATGCTGCTCTGCTGTGCCACCCTGCCTTGGAGCCAGGCAACGATGGACCAAGACTTCTACAAACTGTGAGCTACATAAACCTTTCTTCCCTTAACTTGTTGGTGTAGGATATTTTGTCTTAGCAATGAGAAAAAGAATTAAAAAAATCTTCTCCTATCTTGCCTCAATTTGGGCACCTGTTCCTCGCATCTTCTTTAGTCTTATTTATAATACTTTTGTTCTTTCTCTTTCCAAATCCTTCAGTTCTTTGTTCCCATATCAACTTCTTATTAGTATACTGTGATATAATCTTCAATGCAGCCAACTCTGTCTCAAAACCACCGCTGTAAACCTCCTTATCCTGTTCTGTTCCTCTTATCTAACTTTCTAATCTACTGGGATACGAAGAGATTAAGTGATTTGCTTATTAAAATGTGCAGAAGAAAAGCAAAAATTAGAACTAATTAAGTATATGTCCTATTTTTCTATGCAACTTTTATGCCTTATGTAGAGTATTTTACAAGATAAATAATTCCCACAAATCATTTTTTTCCCAGAGAATAGCCATTTCATACAAGTGCCAGAATAGAAACTGCTTATTCCAGTAGGGACCAATATTCACCATGCTGCTTTCTTCAGCTTCCAAGGAATGTACAAATATATTTTTGTAATTCAATATGCTTATTAGTTATTATGTGCATTAAATTGCCTCCTTAGCATCAATATTACTACCTAAATGGAAGTAGAAATTTTATCCTCAGTTCTTTTCAGATACCATTAGTTATTTAAATATGCCCCTTAATTTTCATCACTATATTAAAGATATTCTTGGTTTTCAATAATGTTCATTTGAATTTGCTTGCCTGTTTGTATAATATGCTTGTATTTATGTTGAGTAAGAAATTTTTAAACAACAAATTGCCAGTTTGTAGTGGAACATTTCTAAAATATATTTCTGGATTGTGCTGCAGACATTGATGTGGTGTGGTATCTTTAACTCTTTGGGGAAGATATATAGGAGGAGAAGAGCCAAATCAAATGGAACTTCTACTTTTAGTATTTTGAAGACTCTCCATATTGATTTCCATGGTGGTTGTATCAGTTTACAGTCCTACAAACAATGGAGGAGGATTCCTTTCTCCCCATAGTCTCATCAGCATTTGTTATTGGTTGATTTCTTGATGTAGCCATTTTTTTCTGGAGTGAGATGGCATGTCTGTGTTGTTTTAATTTGCACTTTTGAATGGCCAGAAATGTTGAAATTTTTTTCAAGTATTTTTCATATATTTACTGTCCATTTGTATTTCTTCATCTGACAACTGTCTATGCATTTTGGATGCCCATTTTTGGATTGGGTCTTTAGATTTGGGAGGTCTAATTTTTTTGAGTTCTTTACATATTCTAGATATTAGTACTTTGTCTTAGGAGTAACTGGAAATTTTTTCCCCATTCTATAGGTTGTCTGTTCACTCTGTTGGTGGTTTCCTTTACTGTATGGAAGCTTTTTAATTTGATGTGATCCCATTTATTGATTTTTGGTATTAGTTCTTGTGCAACTGTATTTTCTTCAGAAAGTCTTCACCTGTACCAGTGTCTTCAAGAGTTTTACCTATTTTGCATGTTTCTGTTCTAATGTTTAAGTATTTGATCCATGTTGATGTCAGTTTAGTGTGTGGTGAAAGATACGGATCTAGGTTCACTCTGGCATGTGGAAAGCCAGTTTCCCAGCATCGTTTGTTAAGAAGACTGTCTTTCTTCCAGTGAAGGATTTGACCCCTTCGTCGAAGATAACACAGCCAAGAGGCCTGGAGTTGTTTCAGTATCTTCTGTTCTGCTGATTCACAAGTCTATTGCTTTTCCAATAGTTTGCTATTTTTATCACTGGTGCTTTGTAGTATGACTTGAACTCCAGGAATGTGATGGTCCCTTACCTTGCCCCAGTTGCCCAGATTTGGTTTTGCTATTCTAAGTCACTTCTGGTTCCATTTGAATTTTAAGATTGCTTTCTCCAGTTCTGTAAGGAATGCTGTTGATATTTGGTTTGGATTACATTAAATCTACGTACCAGTTTTGGTGGTATGGTCATTTTCACAATATTGCTTCTGCCTAGCCAGGAAAGGGGGATATCCTTCCATTTTACGATAGCTTCTTCAATCTCTCTCTCTCTTTATTTTTTTTTTTTTTTCCACAGCACTATCATTTTCATTGTGGAGAACTTTCACTTCCCTGGTTAGGTTAATTCCAAAACATTTCATTTTCCTTGATGCTATTGTGAAAGATGTTGTTTCCTTAATTTCCCTCTTGGTGAGTTTGTTTCTGGTGTATAGGGATGCTACTGATTTTTGAGTACAGACTTTGTATCCTGCTACACTACTGAGTCTGGATCATAGTTCTAGGAGTCTTTTGGTGGAGTCTTTGTGTCTGCTATGTAGAGTATCATGTCATCAGCAAATAATGATAATTTAAATTCCTCCTTCCCTATCCATATCCACTTTTTTCTCCTTTTTTAATTGTGAAACTTTTTAAATTGAAAAGTATATTAAACAGACGTGGTGGTGGTAGACATCCTTGTCCTGTTCCTGATTTTACAGGGAAAGATTTCTGCTTCTCTCCATTTAGTACGAGGTTTGCCATATGTGGCATTTATTAAATTGAGATAAAAATCTTCTATTCAAATTTTCTTTAGATATTTTTATCGTGAATAGATGTTGGGTTTTGTCAAATGCCTTTGCTTATATCTAATGAGATGATCATATTGTTCATTCTTTGATTTTGTTTGTGTGGTGCATTACATTTGTTGATTTGCGTGTGTTGACCCCTTTCAGCCTCCTGAGAATGAATCCTACATGGTCATGATTTGTGAACTTTTCGATGATTTGCTACATTCTGTTTCCCAGTGTCTTACTGAGGGTTTTTACCTCCACGTTCATTGGCAAGATTGGTCTGTAGTTCTTTTCTTTAGTTTGGGTCCTTTTCTAGTTTTGTTTTCAATGTAATGCTTGCTACCAGGAATGACTTTGAGAGTGCTTCTTCCCTTTCAGTTTCATCAAAGAGTTTAAGGAGTATTGGTGTTAGATCTTATATTATTGGTGTTAGATCAAAATAAAGGCGGATCAAGTTCTTGTAGAATTTGGATCGAGTTCTTTTAGAATTTGGCAGTCAATTTGTCATTACCTACGCTTTTCTTAGTTGGGTTTTTTTTTATATTACATAGTCTATATGTCCATTAACAGATTAATACATAAAGAAAATGTAGTATTTATATACAATGGAGTACTACTCTACCACGAAGAAGGATAGACTTGAGTCATTTTAGGAAAACTGATGCACCTTGAGACCATAATGTTAAGTGAAGTAGCTCAGACACACAAGTTTAAATATCATATGGTTTCTTGTATATGAAAAACTTAAGCACATATATAGATATATATATATAGAGAGAGAGAGAACAAAATAAAAGGAAGAAAATATGAATGGAGAGAGAAAAAGATTATTGTTATCCAATGCAGACAATGTATTTAAAAGTGAACCTTTAGTTAGTACAAGTCCCATGCGTTTTATATGTTCTTTGACCTATTATTATGGTTTTTAATCTGTATATAATGATTATTAGCTTTATGAGGTCTTATGAAGTAAATAAATGGATCTGATGCTGGCAAAATAAAGGGGGATCAAAGAAAGGGGAAAATAATTGAAATGCATTACATACACGTAGCAATTACCTACAACGAATGTAATCATTATGTACTGCAAATATGTACTAATAAAAGTAAAATACATACATATTTATAATTTAAATAATTTCCTAAACTACCCTTTTAGTTTTGAAGTTACAGTTTAGTAATATAAATGTATTCAATTATATAGTGCTAGTTGATGTTATCGCTAAATACCATGTTTCCATGTTATGATTAGGCAGCAATTTGATTTGTTTTAGTAATGCCAGCTGCAATATCTAGCCAGATATATATAGTTAAAATTTCATGCTTCCTTTTAAATATTTGGAAAATTGAGTGCATGAATAAAGGAAATTTTCATTTTACTCTGAAGTTCCAAGCAGACTGTAAATATTTGAATTTCACCAGCTGCATGACGGAAGTCATTTTGCATGTTTTTATTTGTAATCCTAGAGTCCAGAAAAATGCCTGGTTCATGGTCAGTACTCACTAAATTTGTTGAATGACTGAAAATGAAAGATGACCTAAACAGTGAATGTTGGAAATTATTTCAGGGAGAATAATTTTAACGTCATACTTAAAAGATTTAGTTTCAAACTCACTTCAATGTAGCAACATTCTTAGATCATGCATCAATATTCTAAATCTTTGCAGGTATCTACAGACCATGAATGAGTTGTCACAAGGGAATCTTTAAAATAGTCCAAGAAATAAGATCAATGTTCTGCTCAGTAAGATGACTTTTGTCATTGTTTATTTAAGCAGTGCTGATCCCTAAGTATGTTCGTTGGCTTCTATAAACTATCGTACAACTAATGAGAACTAATGTCTCGATGTATTTCAGCACCTAGAAGTCCACCAAGACTATGAATCACACACAATTATTCAAAATCAGAAATATCTACAGATAAAGAGTACCTATGTTGTAGTGTGCTTATTTTTCAGAAAACAGCTAGTTGTAGACAATTGGAATATATTGCACTTCGTTAAAGCTGGAAGAAAGGATTTTGAATGTTTTAAACCAAATGACAAAAGTTTGAAGAGTTACATATGCTTATCTCGAATTGGATTTTAAAGTATATGTACATATATACATATATGTAATGCATTACCTTAAATATATACAGTTTTATGTGCCAATAAATTTAACAATATGATAAAAATACAGTCATAATTAGAATCCCAAAAGATCGCACAGTATGTTCAAAGCTAGTGGCTATTTGTAGCTACAATATCCCTACAAAATATAAGAATCAATTATAGATTGCATTTCAAACATAAACACCTGCTTCCTAATATGAAAAATACAACAACACAAAAACACTTGGTGGAAATGGACGTGTCCTCTTTTGAAGGATTTGATGTAGTTTTATATGCTAATATGATTCAATCCAAGTAGTTATATGAATTAAACCTGAAGGAAATACCACTTTATTTGAGATTAAAGTAAAAACGAAGAACTAGAGTCAGGGAGAAACTAGTTAGTTCAGGTAGTATTCTATGTGTTCATCTTATGAAGTGCAGGTTGGAAGTAATGCGGTCCTAAAGAATAAAGCAGCTGTGACCAGAGACAATGATGGCTGAGTCCGTGATGCCTTCCACTGGAGCAAAAGCAAACATATTTGAACACTCATTCTACTCATTGCACCACCTCATACTGCACATCACAAATGTACATCACACAGATTTTCTCTTCCTTTTGGTCTATGGAACAGACCAAAAGGAAAAAATGAGAAACATCAGCGTCAGAAAGGAATGGTCGAAATTTTCCGTGCAAGTACCTAAGCCGGCATCGCATTTGTATGTAAATGGGACAGGAGCCATGTCTAATGGAAATATATCTACTTGGTAAGTGTCTATTCAGCATAGCTGTTTGGCTCAGTTCTTATGTCACTGACAGAAAAACCTGTGCCACTTGGTGAAAGCTGGAAGAGCAGCGGACACAGTGGAATCTGCCCTACTTGTCTAGAGCTGGAGCAGGTTCAGTGTTCAGCAGGTTCCAAAGTCGAATATTTTTAGGACGCACATAGAACAACAAAAACACATATATTTTATATTTTATACACATATTTTAAGTTCACACACATATATATTTTAAATTAAAACAAAAATAATTTAACATTAATTGTAAATTAATTGTAAAATTTAATTTACAATTAAATATTAAATAGGATGATTTTTTTTGGTTTCTCAGAACTTTTTCAGTACTGACACTTTCTAGGATCACCAAAGAGGAACATCTGTAATAAACAAAATCTGAACTTCATTTCAAATTCACAAACCAGAAAAAAATAAACATTTTTTTACCTAATTCACTGCTGTGAAATAAAAATTTACTCTAAATTTAAAATATATATATCATCCTTTGGCTTAAAGAATCTATCACATTATATAGTTTTTGTCATGAATCATTCTTTCTCTATGCCATATTCATCACTTTTTGCAAGATATTTATTTATAACATATTATTCTTCTATTAATTCTTAACATGTAAAATTATATATATACAAAATTAATATTTTATGCTCTAAATTACAACCTACAGGCCTATGATGAATATTCTCTAGATCTCATTAGGAAAAAAGTAATGACTTTTGTATGAGTTCACACTGTATTTTGCATTCAGTTTTACTTAACAATCAGTTATAGTCACTTTACAAACCAAACTACAGAAAAGAATGGTGACTACAAATGGTCAGAAAGTCACGTATGTTGATTGGGCCAATGGAGCAGCCAGAAGAGGAAGACTGGTGCCAGAACTCAGAACCTGGGGCTGGGGATTTAGCTCAGTGATTAGAGTGCTTGCCTTGCAAGCACAAGGCCCTGAGTTCAATCCCCGGCACCACAAAAAAAAAAAAAAAAAAAATTTAAAAAATTAAAAAAATCTTAAAAAAGAAGAACTCAGAACCTCATGCAAGAACTAATCTACACAAAACAGACTTTCTACAGGTATAAATCTCCAGTGATCTGGATGATTAAATTGATTATAATGTCACCAAGTCAGTGGAGGGGAATTTACAGAATCGTTCCTGCCTTTTTCACGAAAGGCTCAGTACAGTGAATGACACAGAACCTTAAAGTGTTTGGATATACTCTTGAGAAGTCTCGGAGTCAGAGGAAGGGACTAAAAAAGAGAAACTCAATGACTATGGAATTACTTTTTATAATTAAGCACTCATAGAAATTATATTAATTTTAAAACCCATTATGTTTGAGAGTGTTATCACTCACATTACACTGACAAACCATGAGAATTAAGTATAATTTTATTAAAGTACTATACATAGGATTAGCATTACCAAGAAAAATCCAACACAGCGCAGAGTAGTGTCAGCTTCTTATGGAAACAAGTATGAACCTGTGAGAGGTACTACTCAGCATTAACAGTGAAACTTTACCTATCTGCCACAGAACGTAATTCTGTATATGAAGTAGAAATTAACCTTCCTGATATTAGAGCTATAATTATTTTTATTATTACCATGTTCCATATGGAATTCCACAGAGAAAATTCTGTGTACAATGAGATGTATGCAAACAAAATTAGACTTTATTAAGCCACCATTGAATAAGATGATACTTACAAATTAAAAATGGCTTAGTTGTTTATTCATCAAATATTTATTATGACCCTATCATGCACAGGAGAAAGTTTGGGGGGGGTTGGTAAAGTTAATTATGCATTAATAATGCATAATTTCTTTCTTAACATTCCACAGAATCTTAGGAAAAAATAGATGAATAAAAATAATTGAAATAATAGAATGCATTTTAATGTAGAAAAGTGAAACATTAAAAAAAAATGTATTACATTTATCTACCTGAGGCTCACAGAAAACTTCCTGAAAGAAGCTATGTCTGAGATGAATTTTTAGCAATAAGATGCAATTACATTTCTGTTTTAATCGCTTTTCTCATTTCCATGATGCATTAACATATACTGGCAGTTTAAGGGAGGAGAAGTTTATTTTGGCTCAGTCTGTAGAGGTTTAAGTCCATAGTCACTGGCTCCAGGACAGGTGACCTGGCAGAGGGGATTTGCTCATGACTTGGTGGACAGGAAGCAAAGAGAAGTCAAACAAGGAGCCAGGAAAGGAGATTTAACCCTCCAGGCACTGCACACAGTGAGCTGCCTCTTTTGACCAGGACTCACCACTCAACAGCAAGTCAGCCATAATACTCTCATTACTCAAGCATCTCTCAAATGCTCTGACTGCATCAGGCTTTACGGGCTTTACAGATATAAACAATAACAATTTCCAAGACTGGGAATATCTTTAAATCAAGTCATACAGACAATACGATAGCATGCTGCATCCACTGAACTCACAGAATTTGGTGATAAAGAGCAGAGTGAAGTGTGTTCCAAGATAGGTATAGCTGAGGATCTGGTAACAGAAATAAATTGTTAAAGGATGCTATATGCTATGTTCGTGGGCTGGGATTTCATTCTACAGGGCAAATATCAACCCGCATTTTATATAAAAGACAACTACGTACTCAACTCTGCTCTGGCCTGCATAAAAATAATCATAAATAATATGTAAGTTAATGAGAGTGCTGTCTTCTAATAAAGCTTATTTACATAAATATGTATGAGATTA
Organism: Hystrix cristata; assembly: GCA_004026905.1. NCBI lineage: Eukaryota > Metazoa > Chordata > Mammalia > Rodentia > Hystricidae > Hystrix > Hystrix cristata. The sequence continues at coordinate 15,500 of PVJO010021417.1, read as the reverse complement.
ATTTAATCCGAGGCTGTCATTTGTCAGTCTCTCAATGAATAGCTTTGATCAAGGTGCTGAAATAATCGTATTTGATTTTTGAAATATGACTTCAGCAGTTATGTATTAGACGAGTAGGAGAGGGCAGAATAAGTCACAGAAATCATTTTTTGCAATAAAACATGTACATTCTTAATAACTCAATGGATTGCAATATTAAATGGGTGAAATGATGGGTCATAAAAATATTTAGCATACATAATCAATATGAATTGATTTCTAATTGCTATACTGGATGCAAAATGTACTAAATCGGTGGAATTGTAAAAGGAAAGCAAACTGAATTAGAAGAATGAATGTGTGATGAAAAGAAAATTGTAAATGGAGGGTAGACCCACAGGGACTGTAGTACCAGACAAGGTTCTGCTATACATATCAATGAGCCTGCTGTTATTCTGCTATTGAAAGTTAAAATCTTAAGGACAAAAATACCTAAGAAGAAGATAAAGAAAATTGAAAAGATTCTGTAGGGCATCTTTTCACTGCAATCACTAGTCCTACTTTTTACATCAAATAGCAAACACAAATTCTGTGTCAGAGATTTCCCCCACTCTGAGCCAAATGCCCCTGAGATTAGCCCAGATGGAATCCAGTTGTTTATAGGGTTCCTCAATCCTCTAAAATGGTACTTCTTCATTCTGAGGGTATTTCTTTCTCCGCATTAAGGGATATCAAACACCACCCAATGGCCAGGCATTTCCATACAAAGAATTGTTTTACCCAAAATGTCCATTTCCAAACACTGATCGGTAGGTTATGAATTTCAACCACTAGAGTCAAAATGCTGTTCAGTATTTACATTGAGGCTTCCCAGACAGACACCAGCAAGTTTTCAGTCAGCTTTGTATTTAGAGGCTCGCAGGTTTTCTCTGCTCCTGAAATGCATCATACACATGAAAGAGAAAAGAATCGGTCCAGGAGAGAGCAGACTAGATCTTGGTCGCACACTTTAGCACCGCAGGGAGAGCCAGCTGCCTCTGCACTACTCCATCCTTGTGCCAATAAATTCTCTATTTACACAAGCCAGCTGAAAAGTCATTTTCAGTGGAAAGAACATCTATCTTTCAAACAGTCATGAATAGAGAAGTTTGGGGAACATAAAAAAGTTAAAATAGAATCACAATAACAGAATAGAGAATGAGAAAGAAATAGAAATGTGCAGTGACGTAGAAGAATCAGAATGCAATGATTTTACAAAATCCATACCATTTTTAGAAAAAAATGTAAGAAGGTCAATGGTGTCATCTGCTGCAGGATAATGAGATCTAATGAAAAGTTTTATGTGTGGCAATAGAGAAACCAGTGCCAGAGTCTGCCAACTTAATTTCAAGTGCAGAAGCCAGATGGCAACTTTACTACTGTTGCTTTTTGGGCCCAACCGGTTATGAGCTTACTTTTATAAAGATGTGATGAGATTACTTACTACCTGACAAAGGCATAAAAAGGATGGAGGATTACTGATAACATATTTGTCATTGAAATGTATACAGTTTGAAAAAATGTGTTCTTGAGACATAAACACACGCATAAGCATATATACCTGATGAACGTAACATATCACTATAAATAAAATTCATGGTTGCAATGATGTGGTAGGCTAATGATAAGCTACACTTATCAGGAGATTAGTGTACACTAAGTCAGAGCTTTCTCGGGACAGGCCTTCATCTGCACTGCAGAGAGCCTTCTCTCCAGCCAGTGGCAAACCCTCCATCATCTACTGTTCTGCCTGTAATGCTGTCGGAACAGTGCGACACAGTAATTAATTCCAAATTATCATATTCCTCTATAATCTTAAAGAAGGAACAGTAAATGACATACTCTGGAATAACAAAAAGAGACAATCCTAGGGACAGAATAAAGAGAAAATGTTTCTACAACAAGCTGAAACAATAATTTGCTTGGATGGAAGGAACTGGGTATGTGACATGCAGGAAAAAAATATTAATTTTTAAAAAGCAGTATGGAACAGGATGTAACTGAAAGTGACAAGAAATATGGCCCCTTCCTCTAGGGACCGACTGGTGGGCTGTGCACAGTTTTCTGAGTAAGCAGGCCAGGCCTGCTCATGCTATCTCATGCTCATTAGGCATGAGATAGTTCATAACTAGCGCAGAGGTCTCCGGATGAGTGAGAGATTTGTAGATTTTCACAAGAGCAACATAAAAGTTAGAAAGGTGATGTGAAGGCAAAAGTGGCATGATTCGCCAACCCAAGCTATTGTAAACTACACCAAATCCAGACAAAGTCGGGAGCTTGGCACTACCATAGGCGAAGATGGGTGGATTTTCATTACTAACTATGAAAAATGTTAAAGATGAATCATGTTAACTAAATGTATGAACCTAATAATGGGGTGTCTCAGAAGTTATCTTGGGAACTGAGTACTTGGGAAAAGGCAGAGAGGAATAAAGCATTGCTATGCAAATCCAAGATGAGCGTTTTAACAGAATAGACCCACATATTGCTCAATATATAATCATTCAAAAATTTACATTCTTAAATTAATCCCTCAACAGCCATAGGCTCAGAGTTAACATCAACTGCGAACATTGTTAAGATGAGGCAATTTTTCATTTCTTCTCTACCACCTAATCTGACAAAAAATATTCTTGGTGCAACTGGCCATGAGTACTCTAGACTGGCTCCTTATTTCTACTCTGTGTTATGAATGAAGGTGTTGGATGTACTCCCCAGAATTCTGCTATGGAAGGACAACTTCTGATAAATTTATTTCATTAAAAATTCAACAACACAAAATCCCTATAATTTTTTTATTATTATTTCTTGTTTTGTCTTGTTTTCGCGGCCTTTCCCACTTAACCCTGTGGATGAAATATCTTAGTTATGTAATTCATTTCTTTTAGGGACCACAGGCTATTTTCCTATCCAACCTCCTCTCCTAATAACACCCTGAAAATATTTTAGTAATTCTCCAAGTCCTTTTCGGTAACATGTTTTTGTTACGAATCTACAGCATAGATATTTGCAGAATCTTCTATTAGAATTATATACATATGCAAACGTGATCAAATTTTAACTGATCAAAAAATTAACTGATCAGTCTCTTAAATTGGTATACAATATTGTCCATGAAAATGAGCATTTGTGGAGGTTAAAGGTAACGTTTCTCTCTTCTTGACTGATAGTTAAATATACAGATATTCATTATGCTACCGTATTCTTGGAATTAGCATATCCCTCTGACTAGGAGTTAACCACTAAACTTCTAAGGAAGGTTCATGATGTAGACCTGTTGTCTGAATTTTATGTTTGCCACCTGATGCCTAGAAACATAAGCCACAGTGACCTGAGTACAGTATAGGTAGAGTCTCTCCATCTCCATTCTCTTTTAAAATCCAGTGCAATGCAAGGTGTCCTTTCATTTTTCTAATAAAGCAAACAACATGTTGCCCACCACGTGGGGCACAAACTATTGGGTCATTTAAAGGATTTCTATTTCCTGTTTATTCATTCTTTTTTACTTTTGTTTGTTTTGAGGCAGGGTCTTTCTAAGTTTTGGCTGGCCTTGAACTCATGGAAATCTTCTTGCTTCAGCCGCTCAAATTCTGAGACTACAGGCATATGCCGTCCCACCTGGCTCAACTCTTGGTGTGAAATTCCTTAGCAAATCTCGAATACTGGACTCTTGTCATTTTTTCTCCCAGATCGTTTTCTTGAAGCATTTTTCCTCCTTTGTGCTTCTTTTAAGAAGTCATAGACAGGCTTTCAAAAATATTTGCCTGGTTTTGGGGTCTATAACAGGCAGAGTTTGAGCCAAGAACTCAAGTGCAATTGATATATTAAAGAAAAGTTCTGAGTGGGTCTTAACCAGGAAATGAGGCAGCAGAAGAGAGCAGGAAAAGCCAAGTCAGCCGGATGTCATGGGGAGATCTGGACTGTACTCAGAAGATTTCATGCCTTGAGTTTGGTTCTGCATTGAGACCGTGAGCAGAAGTTTGCTTTCCAAGTCAAGCAAGCATTGGCTCTGGGCTTTCTCAGGGGCTGACATGATAGGAAGTCCGAGATACAGTTGTTCTCCTTGTGAATCCAGGCTTCTGGTGACCGGAAGTTGTTTTCTGAAGGCACAGGTACACCGTCTAGGAAGATACAGAGCTGGTAAGAAAAGTCAGAGCTGAGCTGGGCCGAAAGGACGTACAGGGTGGCAGCATGAGGAGCTCCAGGAGGCCTGCCTTCTAGAGAAAATCCACTGACCGGGTCCAGCTTAACAACCATTCTAAATCGCAGGATACTGAGCAAAGGACTTAAAGATGAAGGCATTTGCTCAACAATGACTGTAGACCTAAGCGAGAACAGTGGGAAGCCTCAGCGTTTGTGCTGTTCCCACCAGAGGAAGCTCCACGCTGGGGAAATGACGTCAACAGGTCCAGGCACCCCAGACAGCAGCTTTGCTGTCGAGATGATTTGGCCTCTTAGTGGACGCTGCGGTATTGCAGCTCACCTGATTCCACCTGTAGATCTCCGCTGTGGTGATTTGGGGTATGAGCTACTTGGAAGAGGACTTGCTGACTCGTGTAGTAGATTCTAGCTTCACAGGTCTGAGTAACTTAGTCATTATCAGATCCGTGGAACAAAGTCACTAAGTGCCACTGATGCATTTCAGAGTAGGAGTTTTTCAGACCAGTTTACTATCAGCTTGAACTGATCTTAAAATTCTCTGTGACTACATCGAGAGACAGCCTTGTCGCCTGTAGCTGAAGAACTGATAAGGCAGAAAGCAGGCACTGTCTCTAAGCAGTGCTCAAATTTCGAAGAGGGCAGCACGCTTAAACCTCAGCTGCAGGACTGTGCCACAGTCAGGCCTGATAAAGAAGGTGTGACAATGAAACTTGAAATGGAGATATCTGGATAGACTCCTAAATGTCTTGATTTTTCTGCTCCTTCTTTGCTTGTCTCAGACATATGTTCACGTGATTGATTACTTAGTAGACTATAATTTCCTAAAGCTGAGGTCTGATGATAAATATGGTGTTACAGATAGATGTTCAATCACCAGTAGGATTGCTAGGTCCCAGAAAATGTGACACCGGATGCTAAGATGGGTGCTGTTACAGACGTGTGGCACATTTGTAATGACAGTCAGTTTGAGATGGTCAGGGCTTTACAAATACATATGACAATGGCTGATAGAATGTGGGTGTTCTTAAAGAAGCTGTACACAGACCTCCAGGAAAACTGTTGCTTTGCGTGTACAATTATAGAACATGCAGAATGGAGTAGCAGAAACCTGAAGTCAGTCTCTCCAAAACAAAGTTACATGACATTTCCACGTATGTCTATGGACACAAATTGTGAGGCTTTCATGAAACCAGGCAGCTATGCTTCACAGTAGAGAAAGCCTGAGGGTTTAAACAAAAACTGCATATGCCTACCTGGATATTTCTACTTTTCTGCTACTTTGGAGAAGAAAAATAAAAAGACAGGCAGAGAGATCATTGTGTAAAATTTTTATTTAAAATATTTTCATCACATTTCAAAAATAACAAAGATATAGTCCAAGTAAAGGCCTTTCTCAGGGAGCACTCACGTCTTATCTTACTGTGCTCATCTCCTATAGATATTTAAGATACTGTAAGAGTGACAGACTCTTGTTTTGAGACTAGAGAAATATTCAAGAGTGTTTTAATCTTGATCCGTTTAAATGACAAGCAGTAAATGTAATAATTTAATCAAAAGATATTTTACGTTGTATGAAAAAACATTTAATCTCTATTTTCACTCCAAAAATACATCCTTTGTAAAGTTTATGGTCAACATCTGAGCGTGACACATCGTAGTCATAATACCATCACTTTTCTATTTTGGAAATTGCTCCTTATATCTTCACACTGCTTTGCTCAAAATCTTTATCATCGTTCAGATATGAAATTCATTCCTCTCTGGAGTAACTGGCAAACACTTTTGTTATGAATGGTAAGACAGACATCAGCGTAAAAATTTTAAACCCAATCACAAAGTTTTACGTTTTTATCTTTTATTTGTTTATTCTTACAGTGGCAGGTCTGTTTAATTTTGTCAATGTGCTGATTTATTTATAAATATTCCAAATTATGCATGTTAAAGTGTCAAGTGGCTAGGATATAAAAGTCTTTCATAATTTGTTTCCTAAAAGAGAAAGCCTATTTTCTTAATCGAAAGAAGTTTATTGACAAACATTCCTGAACACTTTATCAATGAATTTTGCTATCAGTCATGTCAGTGAAGGTAATTCAACATTTATATACTCTCATACAGTTCTTATTTGTCTACAAAATAACACCAAGTATTTTATAACAAGCCATATTAAAAGTACCAGAAGTATTTCAGAGTAGATATGAAGCTAAATCTTAAGCAAAGTACAATTGTAAGAATGTTCCTTTAGAGCATTGGTTTTTGTTTTGTTTTGTTTTGTTTTCCATGACAGTCTCACACACTGCTTTTGGCTCAGGTTTTGGACAGAAAATTAAAGAAAAACCTTTAATTTTCTGTCCAAATAATTTTTTTCCTAATAAAATAGCACATATATATTTGTAAAAAATATAAAACATCCAGTAACATCGTAACATGATGAGAAAGAAGTAACAGAAACTAAGGTCAAAATTAACTTTATAAATAAATAAGTTTTACAAAATTAAAGAGTTGGAGTGCAGAGTGGACAAAGGCTGTTTTAAGACTCGCAGGTAAAATAAGCTTTCAGATTAGGCATATGTAAAACTTCAAGAAATTGCCGCAGAATTCTAAGATTTCAATTTTCTCAGCTTCTAAATCTCAAATTTCTGAAATTGAGTCACAAAATTGTAAGTGAAAGAATTTTCTAAGACAAATATTTATTGATCAGATTAAATGTGAACCAAATCCAAGAAACTTGTCAATATCAGGGATAAGATTTCTAATAGTCACATTGTATTAAACAACTTTTCGTTGCTTGTACCAAATACCCAACCGAAGTTATAGAACTGTAAATGGTGCTGACTGATGATAAAATATTTCTTCTCTGCATAAGTGAAGTGACTACATACATTACTCGTAGACCTTAGACATGAAAACACATTTTAAATTCAGGCCAGAGTCAAGAATCAGGCTGGGGAGGAGTTGAAGAGCCATATCTAAATCATGTTTAAATCATTTAAACACACCAAATCGAAAAGTTGATTTAGACCTCTTTAAAGTGCTGCATACTTGCAATTATTAGTGCAGCTTTATACTAAGTAAGATATCTAATTCTTGTAAGTCTGCATTTTGCTCCTTATTTATACTTCATGCTTCTCACACAAGAGAAACAATGTGATATTTACACTTGTGTGTCTGATTTATTTAAGATTATGGACTCAAGGTGGATCCATTTATCTAAAGTATCTCAAGTTTATTGTTCTTTGTGGCAGAGTAGTAATCTACTGCATATAAATATTGTGTTTTTTACCCATTCATCTGTTGATGGGCATATGGGCTGTTCCCAAGATTTAGCTATTATAAATTGTGCTACTATAAACATGGGTGTGCATATACCACTGTGGTATAATGATTTAAACTCTTTTGGGAAGACACACTAAAGGGAAATAGCTGGGTCAAATGGAACTCCTAGTTTTAGTTCTCTGAGGACATCTTACACTAATTTCCATAGTGGTTGTACCAATTTATACTCCCACCAATAACTGAGAATTCCTTTTTCCCCATAGCCTTCCCAGCATTTGTTGTTGGTTAACAGCTGATAGCTGTTCTTTCCGGAGTGAGATGAGATATCAGTGCTGTTTTAATTTACGTTTCTTGAATGGACCATGATGTTGAATTTTTTTTGTAATGTATTTATTGGCCATTTGTACTTCTCTAACTAGAAAGGCTCTATTCATTTCAGATACCCAATTTTGGATTGGGTCTTGAAATTTGAGGGATCTAATTTTATTGTTATCTTTATATATTCTAGGTATTATTCCTCTATCTGAGGATTAAATGGTGAAAATAAATTTTCCCCTTTCTGTCAGTTGTCTCTTCACTATGTTGGTGGGTTTCTTTGCTGGGCAGAACTTTTTCAATTTGTTATGATCCCATTTTTTTTGATTCTCTGTAGTTTTTCCTGTTCATCCAGTGTTTTATTCATAAACTCTGACTACATCTGTGCCTTGAAGAGTTTTGCCTATTCTGTCTTCCAACAGATTTTTTTCTGTTTTCATATTTAGGTCTTTGATTCATTTTGATTTTAATTTACTGCATAGTGACAGATATGGGTCCAAGCTTATTCTTCAGCATTTGGAAAGCCAGTTTTCCCAGCACCATTTGTTAAAGAGTTTCCTACAACTAAGTTGTTTGGCCCTTTTTTCAAAAATAAGGTAGTTGAGTCGAACTGAATTTGTTTCTTCATCTTCTCTCATCTTCTATTCTGTTCCATTGACCCACAAGTTTTTTTTTGTTTGTTTCTTTTGTTTTGATTATTTGGGAATAGTATGTTGTTTTTATCACTGAAGCATTTTAGTATAATGTGAAGTCCAGGAATGTGATGACTCTTGCCTTTCCCTTGTTTCCCAGAGTTGATTTTGCTATTCTAGGTCTCTTTTGTTTCCATATGAATTTTAGGATTGTTTTATTTAGTTTTGTAAGGAATGCTATTAATATTTTGATTGGGATTGCATTAAATTTACATAACATTTTTTGAAATGTGCCATGAAAAATCAGATAAACAACAATAAAATTGTAATTGAGAGCTGGGTGTGCTGGTGCATGCCTGTAATCCCAGCACTCAGGAGTCTGAGGCAAGAGGATTGCTGTGAGTTCAAGGCCAGCTTGGGCTACAAAGAGAGACCCTTTCTCAAAAAGCAAACAAATGAACAAAATAATGTGATGGGGGACCACACTTTGCCCACTGTCACAAATAGACAGGTCAACTAGACAAAAACAAAACAAAGAAAATCAGAGTTAAACAAAACTTTTGAACAAATACACTTAATTGTTATCTCCAGAATGTTCCACCAAACAACAGAATACACATTTTTATCATCTAACAACTACAGAACACTCATGGAACTTACTCCAAAATAAGGCACATACTAGCCCATACAGCATGCTTAAGTATATGCAAAAGATCAAAATTATTCCTTGCGTATTATCAGGTCATAATGCAATGAAACAATGGCAAAAGAAACTACGCAAACACATGAAAATTACACAATGCCCTATGAATAATCAATGGATCAGAGTTGAATAAGAAGTTAGATAGTTCCTACTATCAAACAATAATGCCAGTACAACATATCAGAACCTATGGGATGAAATGAAAAGTATTCCTAAGGGGGAAGTTCATAGTGGTGAATTCCCACATCAGAAAAACATTGAGCTTAAATAAATAATAATGACTCTCAAGGTTCTCGAATAACAAGAGCAATCCAATGCTAGTATAAGGAAGGAAATCGCAAATATCAGAGCACAAATCAATGTAATTGAGACTAAAAAAAAAAAATACAAAGAACCAATGAATTGAAGAGTTGTTTCTTCAAAAGATTAAGTAAAATAGAAAACCCCTTAGCCAACCTTATCAAAACAAGGAAAGTAAAGACCCAAATTTATACAATTAGAAACGAAAAGGGCAAAATCAAACAAATTCTGCAGGTATCCAGATCATCATTAACTACTCTGAGAACCTGTAACTTTAAAAAATGGAAAATTCAGAAGATGGATAGATTACTAGATATGTATGACCTACCAAAGCTGAATCAAGAAAATATAAAAATCCTGAATACTTCAATATCAATGAAATTACAAAAATAATAAAAAATACCCCTAACAATTAAGAAAAGCCCAGAACCTGATGTATAACATGTCAAATTTCACAGGAAATCTGTGTTAATATCCTTGAACTCTTTAATGAAATGGAAAAGGAAGCAGTGATCCCAAAGGCATTCCTGGAATTAAACATTACCCTGATACCAAAACCAGAAAAGGATCCAACCAAAAAAGAAAACTACAGGCCAATCTCATTAATGAACATAGATGCAAATTCTTCAATAAAATACTGGCAAATAGAATGCAGCAAACCATTAAAAAAAATAGATATAAGCCAATAGTCAAAGGGCTCGAGGGAACAAGAAGAGGGCAAAGGGGAGGGGAATGGAAATCCAGAGGAAAAACGATATCTTAAAGACAAGAATCTAATAACCCAAACTTAAAACAGTGACACATACACTAGATGTTACAGTAACTTTATGTATTTGTGACTTAATGCTGCATCTATGTGGCTGTTTACATTGCCCGTTGTCATAAGCAAAAGGCACAATGTATTGTGGACTGTAAGCTTGTGTAATGGCCTGTAAGTTTGTGTGAGTTTGGATAAATTTTAATAAAAATCTTTCAAAAAAATTAGACACCATGACCAAATAGGATCCATTCCAGGGATGCAGGGATGGTTCAACATCTGCAAATCACTAAATGTAATACACAATATTCACAGAAGCAAGGATAAAACCCTACAGGATCATCCCAATAGACAGACAAAAAGCATTTGACAAAATCCAACATCCATTCATGATTAAAAAATAAAACTAAAGAAAATTGAAATAGAAGGTTTTTCTCTCAATCTGATAAAAGCAATCAATGACAAAACAATGGCCAACATCATATTAAATGGAAAAAAGCTGAAAGATTTCCCTCTAAAATCAGAAACAGGAAAAGATGCCCACTATCACCACTCCTGTTCAACAGAGTTCTCAAAACTAGCTAGAGCAATTAGACAAGAGAAAGAAATAAAAAGAATATGAATAGGAAATGGAGAAGTTACATTATTATTAGGTGTAGATGACATGATCTTCTACATAGCAGACCCCAAAAACTCTATCAAAAGACTCCTATAATCAATAATAAAATTTGTTATTGTAGCAGGATACAAATTCAACACTCAAAAAATAAATAGCATTCCTCTATACCAATAACAAGTTCACGGAGAGAGAAATAGAGAAACAACACTTTTCACTACAGCATTGAGGAAAGTGAAATGCTTGAAATTAACCTAACCAAGGAAATGAAAGACCTTTACATTGAAAACCAAAGTACTGTGAAAAAGGAGACTGAAGAGGATAGCAGAAAATGGAAGAATATTCCGTTTCTGGACAGACAGAACCAATATAGTAAAAAAGACATTGTTATTTTAAAGTCTCATCAGTTTCAGAGTACAACATATGTTCCTAAAATTTCTTCTATTCAGACATAGGTATGAAGCATTTTCATACCTGCGGACCACTGGGCCCTCTGTTGGTGGACAATTTGTCTCTTTTTTCAATAGGAACATTCAGATTTATAATCATTACTTAATATTCCTAAACTCTTATAATCATTACATAATATTCCTAAACTCATAATATCCCTAAACATAATATTCCTAAACTCTTTATTAAGTTAGTGGTAAATTCATTTATGAATTTCCAACTTACCAAGAGCCAGTCAAACACAATTATATATTGTAATTTGTATTTATGATTTGTTAGTATTTTCTAAATGTATGATTAATGATGATACAAAAATATAATTTCCAGATATAATTTCTAAATTCATAGGGATACATATTAATGTAAAGCAGAAACATACAAACACGTATGTATTTTTAAGAAATGTATATGTACTTTGTCCTTTTGATAAGTGGAAATCGTTCTTTATTAAATTTTCTTTCAAACTTCAATATATTTACTTTCAAAAAGCTTAACGGTTGTTTAGAATGGATTGCCAACAATTCTAGATGTTAAAAAAAAAAAAAAAAACTAAGATTACCAAAATAGAGTAAGGTATAATCTTCGATTGTTTCGAGGCGTTCACTGGAGACAATGGGAGCACATATCTAACACGGTCTTTGCCAGCTTTCTCCATTTACAGCAAATACATTTGAGAAGTAGGAAGCTATCTGCGCTTATCTCAGGAAAGTATTTTATTGCTAGTGGCAGCATAGTCAAAAGTTTTGAAACTCTGCTCATTATGTAAAGAAAGAACTTAACAAGCATGCATGAAGTACTGTACCTCCTCTAACCAGCTCCTCTTTCTAGGTTTACAGAGTTTAATGAATCATTTAACAAAACAGCTTAACTATCCAGACATATAAAATTCAGATCCATTCATCGCTTGAAAGCCCTGACCACAGGGATGATGCAGGGACAACTTACAAATTGGAAGGAATCTGACCATTTCTAGCAAGCTGAGTCTCCCACAATCTGAGTCTTGTGAAGGGTTACATAATGCATTTTCTCCTCACCCTTCAGTTTTTTAAAAAAAAATATATTCTTCAGTGTCTTTTTAGCTTATAAAAATATTTTGTTCTTTGGTGGTAAATCTTAAAATCTGAGGTGCCAGGTCACTATGAGTGAGGCTGAGAATGCTGGACTGCACTTAGCAAGAAGCAGTGGCTCAAGAAACATATAGGAGTAAGGGAGTGAATAAATACATGAGAGTATAAACTGCCAAGAGGCCAGTACCAAATAAAACAGAGGTCAATTTCAGTGAGTTGGGGCTCCCTAAATCGCTCTGACCATTTGGAGGTCTGAAGTAATACCACTGAAGCATAGAATTGTGGCCAATATCTGGTCATGGTCAGAGTCCTTTTCAAACATGAATTGCTATTAAATGTTGAAATTTCCACGTGGAAAGACAGAGAAAAAAATCTCTCTCTTGCATGTATAGATACCGTGGCAGGATTGATATACCTAAAAAGATCCAGGACGTTTATAATACACATATCACATACTGCCCCTTATAGATGCTTGTCCTATAAAAAGACAAGCAAAACAAAACCAAAAATGCCCTTGCGTCACTACTGGAAGCATCCTGAAAGTTGTAACAGTATTTCTGCCTATTGCTGTAGATACGGGTAACCCAGGGACAAGCCACTAATCTCTCAGGGCTGTACTTCTTTTCTCTCTGAAACTGAGATACTCATTTTGACATCTGCAGCAATGTGTGAGAATGAAGTGAAATTTTATTTCTGAAATTGACTGGATAAGCAGTTAAGTACTATACAAATTTAAATTATTAAACTTTTAAAGATAGCCAATAAGTAGAAGCTGACAGTTTAAAGAAGTGGAAAAGGTGTTGAATATTTATGGCAAAACCTGGAAAATTCTATAGCCAGAAGTAGAATTAGAAATTGTTACAAATCTGCTCATAAGTTCCAAGTTTGTCCAAAATGACACTTGTGCCTCCCAGCACCCGTGCCTTTTAGCCAGGTGACACTTCAGGGAGTGGCTTAGTCTGATTTCACCTCAGCTAACTAACTACAAAATTAAAAGCAAAGGGACAAAGCCCAGGCATGGGATTCCACCCCTTCTTTTTGCCATCCTGGCTCAGATACCTGCGGTCTGCGTCAATCACGCAACCTTGTCCTGTGTGCCTTTATGTCACTAGAAGCGACTAGGGACAAAGTTGGTACCACTTCTCAGCCTGCACTTTATGCTGTTTCTTCCACACCCTCCGCCAGCAATTTCTAGTACCCAGAAACAAATTTTAGTTAAAAAAAAAAAAAGGGAAAATTATCAGGATTTAAAAATCAGCAATTTGGAGATAAGTGCAAACTCAAACCAATGATGTCAGGGGATTACTGAGTGTATGTGGATAGAGATCACCTCCCTCCATCTTTTCTTTCTTCTCTCCTTTCTTTCCTCTCTCTCCTTTGTCCTTCCTCTTCACTCTTCTTCCTCACCCCATAGTATTTTCCTTCTTTTCTAACTAGCAGGTTCTTTCCTTTCATTACCGTCTCTGTTTGGTGCTGTATATTTCTTTTCACCTTTCTTCTATTTTGAAAAACTTTTTAATTTCTCTTTTTCCTTGTATTTTCATTCTTTCTCCAGCATTTCCTTTTATTTTTTCTTTCATCTTTATTCTTAGTGCTTATGTATTATATTTTATTAATAGACATTGGTTTTACGATGAGAAAACCTCAATACACATTTGGATTTCAAAAAAATATTAGGAAAAGATGGACTGATACTCTTTCGACTCTCTCTTGTGCTCTCTAGCAATGTATGGACTCTGTTTATATAAGCTCTCTTCTGGGAAATTGTTCTCTGACTGAAAAAAAGTGAGTGAAAATGGAGGAAACTGTGTGAAACCTATTATCTAACATTCCAAACTATTTCTACTTCACAAGATTATATAGAATGACCCGAACATCCATCACTTGTACAGGAGCTAAGACCCCAGTCTAAAGTAAAAAGTGAAGAAAAACCTGTGTGCTTATTTTTAGCTTATCATGTATAATTGACTCATAAAAGCTGTATATTATTAAAGTGCACAGTGATGTTATTTATGTAAATGTTATTAAATGATTGCTACAATTAAGCTAATTAACATACCTATCACCTTATTTAGCTAGTTTTTTTTTTTTTTTGGAGTAAGAATACTTAAAATGTACTCCTATAGCAAAATCTAAGTATATATTATTACTAACTATAGTAACCATACTGTTAGGGCTCCTGACTAGTTTCTTCACACTATTGCTGTTTTTTCCAGTAGCATCAAATCGAGTCCATAAAAGTTAGCTGCCTGAATAGCATTCATTATGGCCAACGAGGAAGGCAAAGTCTTTCTATAAAATCACATCAAATATAAATACTCATAAATGCCTGTGCAGCGAAGTAAATACATACATTTTATTACTGGAAAATAAAAAAAAATTCAAAATAATTGCATGTTGTAATAATGTATCATCAAGTTCTTTGATGTAGAAAAAGAAGAGAAAACATCCTACTTAGAGGCTCCAGATTTGGACTAAGAAAGATTAAATTTGCATCTAGAAAGTAAAAATTACATGCCCATACATGGTTTAAAATATAAAAATACTTAAACGCAGGAAGAAGGCATTTTATACTACATATAACTGACCTTCTACTACAGTGATAGGTAACATGAACACATATAGGTTAAAGTCTAGATGAGAAGAATATATGCTAGACAAAGCATAGGATGAAAACATGTTTATTAGTGCTATGGAAATGTCAGAGTCAAATGATATAACTAATATTTCCCACCCTGTGTCTTATACCATCATATGCTAAATTAAAATATTCATGTAGATGTTGAAATAATAGTAAATCTAAAACATTGCTCTCTAAATTGCTCTACGAATTCTTTTGGTTGGTACTTTAACATGCCAAATTATAAGTTATAGTATCAAAAATATGTTTCAAAAAATATTGCAAGGAATGAAAAGACTTTCAATACATTATTCACTACTAGGTTATACCTTACATTAAACCAAACTCTAGTAAATAGGTGGAGGGCAGGGATACTGGGCCACATATTCCCTGTAAGTGACTCTCGTGTGTCTAAAACTTTGCCAAGTTCCTGCCTGCACACAAAGATTTTCCTCAAAGCTCTTGATGAGGATCCTGGTGATGATGATGATGATGCTACTGCATTTTCTAATGAATTCAGTTAATATTCACTTTAGAAAAAAGATTCAAAATAATACCAAAAGAAGATGAATGTGTTACAGGCACATG
>PVJO010021416.1:0-30086 GCA_004026905.1 Hystrix cristata | reverse complement strand
GAGTTCTGCTGAGCGGCTTCCAGGGCCTTTCGTCTTCGGGATGGTAGGTGACAGACCTGACTCCCTCTTTTCAGAAGTTAAATCTTAGCTTTGCCGGGCGGGGGGAGGGGGTAGGGTCTCCTTGGAGTTTCTAGAATGTTCTATGCTCGTGTAAGTGCCACGGGCTTTCCTCAGGTGGTATTTGCTGTATTTTGAGTTTCCTAACTACATTTCAGCAGTTACCCACCTTGTGCCTCTAGAAGAATTCTTTGTTTTTTCTTTTCTGTTTCCTTCTGGGTTTTTTTTTTTTTTCATCTCTTTCAGTTTCCTTTGCTTTTTTTGCTCTCTGAATCCCAGTCTTTCCTGGGTGGGATTGGGGTTCTCCTTGAAGTTTCTAGAATGTTCTGTATTAGATATGTATAGTCCTTTGTAGATGAATTATACCTCAGTAAAGCTGTTAAAAATAAGAAAATAAAGTGCTCCCCAAATAACTGAGTTCTGTGCACAAAAGGACTTCAGGCCACAGAAAAGATGTAACAGTGTAAGTTACCAGAAGTGAAAGCAAGGCTCTGCGTACAAGACAGAATACAGTTATACACTGGAATTCCCACTGTGAGACTTAGATGCTGAGCAAGTTTCCAAAAGAGGAACTTGGGTGCAGTGACAAAGTAAGAATTGTGGATATAAGAATTAAGAGCAATTGTCAGGGGAATTAATGAGGTAAGGTAAGTAGTTGCTTAGATCCAGGCCTCCAGGGACTAGAGTCTGTTCCATGTTTCCTTCCCTAGGGATTTCCCCATAATCCAGATTGGTGTTCATTTCATAGGGGTGGGCAAGAGCTGACACATTTTTTTTGTCTCTGATAATTATTTCTGTTGTATGTATGTCACCTTATCTACTTGTTTGTAAGTTGTTCAGGGCCCAACTTTACCTCGTTCACTTCACAGTATACCTAATTCATTGGATTGCCTAGAGTGGAAGGGGTTGGTAAATGTTAAATGAAGAGAGGAGTAGGCCTGGATCCTGGAGTGAAAACTGAAGCAGTGGAACTGTGGTAGTTGGGGATACATAAGGAGCTGTGGATTCAAAGGGCAAAGCCTGGTCCCCAAAACTTGTGAAAGCAACTACGAGGGGTGAATAGCTAACACTAAAGTAGAGTGAATGAGAGAGACGCCTGCATGGAGTTGGCTTAGCTGGTTTGGGGTGGCACAGGTCCTAACTTGTGCAGGTGAACACCTACATATGTGTATGAGGGAGATGCTATGTATGTATATAATGTATGTAATGGTCACATGTATATTGTCGAGTGTAAGAGGTCAGAGAGTAGGGTGAAAACAAAGTTCCTAAATAATGTATTAGGAGTTAATTACATGCACAACATAGTGATTATTTAACTTGGGGATTTGTTATAGGGTTACTATTAAAATAACAACCAAAACCAATATTTGCTAAGAAATTTTAATCCATTATTCCACCGGCAAAAATAATTTTGTGTACAGTTTTTCATAGATACATTCATAATCTCATGTGAACATTTTTTTGTTGTTGTTATTGTGGGTTAAGCATAGAGCCTTCAAACTGACCTACGTCGCCAGCCCTTTTTATTTTTTTATTTTGAGATAGGTTCTTGCTAAGTCTTCATGTTGCCCAGGCTGGCTCAAATGTATGATCCTCCTACCTCAGTATTCCATGATGGAATTACAAACCCAGGCCAAAGCGCCTGGCTCCACATTTTGTCTGGAAAAATTCTGTTGTTTATTTTAGCCAAAGGGTCAGCAAATTTATTCTGTCAAAGATCAGTTAAGAAATGTTTACTTACAAGCCACGTGATACCTAGCACATCTTGTCATCTCTACAATTTTACTGTAAAAGTAGCGATAGACTGTTAAGTAAACAGGTGGGCGTGACTGTGTTGCAATACAGCTTCCTTTGCAAAAACAGGCTTTGCCTGAATGCTGCAGTTTTAGAACCCCTTGTGTACTCCTGTAGATCTTTCACTGTTTCTAATCACTCAAGACTGAGCTTTTCATTTTATTTATTCTAGTGTCCATTTCTACAGGCTCTTTTTTGATCTATGCATTTTTAAAGCTTTCTTTTCTTTTCTGTAAATAAAATTTATTTGTTGTTTCTCTAAAGTAAGCAAGGAGTGTTTTTTTATAGTTCATATTATGTGCCATATGATCATAACATGTGAGGGTGATTTCTACTGTTTATTGTTTGTGCTGCCTTGTTGAATTTTGTGCTGTCGTCTTTGGGCACTGGTCGGGCCTCCTGATCAATTGTTTGTGTGGGATGCCTGATAGTCCAAGAGGAAGTCATCAGTGTTCAGTGTATTCCCCCCTCCCCCCGCCGGGGGATAAAGAGCACTGGAAGTCTAGTACTTGGTGCCACTAAACGATATTCATTATATTCATTGCTTAGAGTAGTCTGTGAATTTGGATGTAATTCCTTCCATGTTTCAATCTTTGGATGACACTTCTTTAACATATTTCCTATTATTATTATTTTGCTTCCGTTCTCTCTCATTCAAGGCAAGCATCCCCACAAAATCTTGGTAGTAGGAAGAATGGCAGATGTATTTCTCATTCATTCTTGTCCCACTATAAGGTACCTGGGGCCTCCTATTAGACGCCCTCCCTTTGGCATCTAAAGCCAGCGCCAATTTTTGCAAGGCACTGTAGTGGTTCGCAGAATGCTTATGGGCAAAAGCAGCAAAAAGAACCCTCTTTTCCAACTTCCTCAGTTCTTTCAGATTTGCACCTGTTTCTTACACTCTTGTCCCATTTTAGATGCTTTTATTAGGTTTTCAAAGTATATTTAATCTAGAATTTGTAGTTTTTTTTTTTCCATGAAGACACTTGCCCCAAATAGTGTGTGGTTTGCCACATCAGAAAGTAGAAGTCCCCGGGGCTGGGGATTTAGCTCAGTGATTAGAGTGCTTGCCTTGCAAGCACAGGGCCTGAGTTCGATCCCCGGCACCACAAAAAAAAAAAAAAAAAAAAAAGTAGAAGTCCCCTCATCTTTACTTTGCAAATTTACTCAGGGAGGTAAAAATTATCTTTAAATTGAGAAACAGGTATTTTCCTTAAAAAGTTTTTAAAAATATAGGTATAACATATGTACAATAAAGTCAAGAAACCTTAAGCTCACAGTTTGGTTTCCACCCATGTCTGCTTCTGTGTATCCGTCACCCACATTAAGACATAGACCATTTTCTGCAACTCTGGAAGGTCACTACTATTCTAACTGCTAGAATCTAAATTAGTTTTGCCCGAGAAATTAAGAAGAAAACCCTGCAATATCTACAATGACCTCCTCATTCCTAAATATAGTAGAGGTCTTGGACTTTGATGGGTGACCAGTGCCTTCTGCTTGCAATTCCAAAGTTACCTTCTTGGCTTATCTGATTTCCCTGCTTGCCATTTAGCGAGTTTGGATGACACCAATGACCAAGGCGCTCGTTTATTGAAGCTTGGCTTGAAATTCACCCTTGTTTTTCCTACTTTGTAGTATTGGAACTCATCTATGCAAACCATGTTTTCTTTATTTCTTTCTGTTTGTCTGTCTGCTTTGCTTTGTTTTTCAGTCTTTATGTTTACTCTTTCTCCCTCACTCTCATTTTCTGTCTTGTTCTCTTTATTTTTTTCTTTCTCATCATGGAGTATTGAAAACAGGCCATTTGCACTGTGCTACATGCCCAGCCTTTTAAAAAATATTATTATAGCATATCCTACCAAGTCTCTTAAGTTGTACTCCTTGGTTCGTCCTTATAATCTTCCTGCCTCAGCCTCCCAGATTGCTGGGAGCACTGGCAGGAGACCCCAAGCCTAACTACAGGAAACTGACTCCTGGTTGTACTCCTAGTTGGCACCTGAAGACTTCCTACTCTCAGTTTGCATGTTTATTCTCCGTACCGCGGGGCCTTTCTGGATTGTCTTGGCGTGTGGCTTGTCCCCCGGGTTGTTTCAGGACACAGGACTAATTGCTCAGCTCTGTTGGGTGGCTTCCAGTGCATTTTCTCCTCACTCTGGTGGTAGTTGATACACCTCACCCTCTCCTCAGAGGATTCAATCTACCTTGTATTGTGGGGTCTTGTAGAAATTTCTACATTTTTCTGTTTCACATGTCCTTCGGGAGTGGAGGTGGCAGGTGATTACCTCAGTAGATATTTTTTATACTTTGAGTTTACTGAAATACATTTCAGTAGTTACCCACTGTTTTCCTGGAGAAGAGTCTACTTTCTCTCTCACCCTCCTGACCTCCTCTCTTCCTTTTCCTTCCCTTCTCTTCCCTTCCCTTCCCCTCTGTTCTCTTCTCTGTCCCTCCCTCTCCCTGCCCGCCTTGTGCAATTGCTTGATTGCTTGCTCTTGCTTGCTTGCTTGCTTCTTTTCTATACTTGAGATTGAAGGAGTGCAGAAACACATCTTCGGCCCTTTTTATTTTGTGATTTTTGAGACAGGGTGCTGTGACTACAGTGTTTCTGCATCTGCCTAACAGCTCTTCATATTCAGTCTTTTCACTTCAAATCACAGACATGAATCTTGTCTTGCGGCTGGATCATACTTCTGATTTTGATTCCCCCCTTCTCTTTATCCTTCATTTATAGGTTCCCCCATCCTCATCATTTTAATTTATACCTACACCTCTATCTAAGATGTAGGTTAACGTAAAAATTTGTGAGTCAGACTGATACTTTCCATCACCTCCTTCTGACATCTTTGTTTCTGTCAAACACACAGTACCATACTCCTTGTCCTCATTCAATCCTCAAAGTAAAGAAGTGGGCTATATCAGTTAATGACATCTTGCCTTTTCATTCTGTTTCCTGTTAATAGTCTTATAATTGTCCATTCCTCTCCCTTCTCATTGTAAATACCTGGATCAGGTACATATTAGAAGTGTCCAGGTACACTTCTGATATCCTACGGTATACCTGGCAAAGTGCAGTTTTGATCATGCCTGTCTTTGTCAGAAACCCGCGGTGATTCCCCATTTCCTACTGCATACCATCCACACTCCTTTGCCTAACATTTGGGGCTCTCTGTGAAATGGAAGCTACTTTTACTAAACCGCTTGACTTTGTGCTCTTTGTTTCAGCCAAATTAAAGGACTCATTCTTTTCTGTGCATCTCCAAAATTTCTTCACCGTTTCTCACTTGCATAAAAAACCATTTGGAACTTCTCCATGAAGTCTTTCTCAATGCACCTTCTCTTCTAGAGAGAAATCCTTGTCTTCCTTTGTTCAACTCTAACACTTTACTTACGTGTGTATCAGGATCAACAGTTATATCACAGTATTCGGTGGAGGCAGGATCAGTTATACCCTGCTCTCAGGGAGCTGAGCCCTGGAACTAGTAGCTGCAGTTCCCTTGGGAGAACTTGCTTAGGGGAACTGCAAGGACAGTTCTGGTAAGACCTGTGAGGATAGTCAGGCCTAAGGATAAATTATGTTTGAGTCACAGACAGATGGGATTGGGAACTCAGGATGCGGTAGCCCAACCAGTCACATTAACGTGAAATTTGCCTGTGCAGATATGTGCTAGCATCAGAGAATCATTAATAGTGAAATAGTTTTATAGTTAGCAATTCTGTGCTGTGCACTTCAAAGTTTTTTCAGAGGATAAATGTCATGGTGGGTTTTCTTACCACAAAAACAAGCACAAGGAGACACAAGAATTCTTGGAAGTGTCAGACATATCTATTACTTCCGTTGTGATGTTATCACTGGTATTTGCATATGTATAAACTCTGGAAATAAATACGTGTAGTTTTTTGTAAAGCAATTATATCTAATACAACTATTAAAAGATGAAAATGAGCAAAGTGCCATCTAGTAGCTGAAGTTCTGGGGCAATTCGCACAAGGACTTCAGGTCACAGAAAAGCTGTTAACTGTCAAAGTTTCCAGAACCAAATTTGAGGGACAGGGGCCAAGGTAGAATCCAGCTGAAGCTCTGGAACTCCCAAAAGAAACATATTTTAAGCAGATTTCCAACAAGGAAACTTGGGTGCAGTGACAGCACAATAATCCTCGGCACAAGAATTAAGGTCCCATACAAAGTCAGATAAGGAGGGAAGTTAGCTAGTTGCTTATTTCTGTCCTTTCAGAGGCTACAGTCGTTTATGTGTTTCCTCCTTAGGTTGGATTCATCCTGGAGTCTGAATCGGTGTTGATATTATAGCTGTGAGTGAGACCTGATAGGTTTCTTTTGTCCCTGATAATTATTTTTATATTATGTATGTCACCTTCTTTGCTGCTTTGTAAGTTCCTGCGGCCAGGAATTCATTTGGTTTGCTTCCTAATTTACCTAGTTCAGTGCATTGCTGAGATTGAAAGGTGTTGGTATTAGTTGAGTAAAGAGAGGGACAGACCAGGATCTTGGATTCAAAAAATAAGTAATAAGGATGTGGGATTGGGGGTGAAGAAGGAGCTGTGAATCCAAAGAGCAAAGTTTTGGTCCCCCAAATCTACACAGACGATGATGAGAGGTGAGGAGCCGACACTAAGGGACAGTGAGAGAGAAGAAAGGGTGGGGCAGGCTCTGCTGGTTTGGGTGAAAGCTGTACTCTGGGAGGTCGAGTGAGAAAGAGAATTTTGAGGTATCCCCTGGTTGTGCATATGAGGTGCGCTGTCTCTCTCTCTCTCTCTCTCTCTCTCTCTCTCTGTCTCAGAGAGATGGTGAAAGTAGAAACTCACTAAATATTGTGAATTAGGAGATAATTGCATGCATAACCCAGTGAATATTTAACATAGGGATTAGTTTTATGGTTGCTATTAAAAACAAAAATGACAACAAATATCCATGTCTGCTGAGATGTTTGAAATTTGATTCTGTTCTGGAAAACTGCTAACTTTGTGTATAGTTTTTCAGAAATATAACTGTAGATCAAAATATATGGAAAATGTTTAAGTAGAGAAGGTTTTGACAGTAAAAGACAGTGCCATTATTCCCTCTCAAAATACTCTCCTTCACTTTGGACACAATATCCTATCTTTTGAGTCTTTACAAGGTGTGATTAAAACCATGGTGAATACTGCTTTGTGAGTGTCATCCAAGGGAAAGGTAAACCCTTTAAAACATGGTGTATCCTCAGCCACTTTATTCACTGGGTCTGGCACTGTGACTTTCTGGTCCTTCCCCAAAGTAAAAATGACCAGGAAAGGCAAAAGCTTTGAAATAATTCAGGACATCTAAGCAGGCACGATAGTGCAACTAAAGACAATCCCAAACAAGGAATTCCAGAACTGTTTCAGAAAATAGAATAATGGGATTTAGTGTGTTCCAAGCAAGGGTAAGTATTTTGAGGAGATAATGGCATTGCATCTTTTAATGTAACAAACATTTAAAATTCAACACATTCACCATGTTTTCTTTTTTAACTTTTTATTTTATTTGCACATGTTTGTAGTCCATGTAGTTTACAGTCCTCTTGGGGAATGGTTACATGTACATATTATAGCATGTTTCTTTTTTTTTTTAAGTCCCCTTCCCCTCCCTCCTCTCCTCCCCCTGTTCCCCTATCCCATTTTTCATTCCTGTTGATATTACTTGTCCTGGCTCATGTTATGGTCTATAATGTTTACGTTAATGGGGTTATTAGGTTTCTGTACATGGCATATCTTTATTCTTCTTATTTCCCCTTCTCCTCCTCCTTGCCCCTTGCCCTTGTTCCCTTGGTCCACTTCCCTATTGCAAGAGATCCATCCCCTGTCCCTTTTATCCAACCTTTATTATTTTCTTTCTTTGTACTTTGCCTCACTCAAATGAGAGATACCATATGGTATTTAAGCTTGTGTGTCTGGTTTATTTCGCCCAACCTTATATTTTCCAGGAGCGTCCATTTTCCTACAAATGTCTCAAACTTGTCATTCTTTACAGCTGAGTAGTATTTCATCAAATACAGATACCACATTTTCTTTATCCAGTCATCTGTTGATGGGTATAGAGGCTGCTTCCAGGATTTAGCTATTATGAATTGTGCTGCTATAAACATCGGTATGCATGTATTACTGTAGTATGATGACTTAAACTCTTTGGGGAAGATACCTAGCAGGGGGATAGCTGGGTCATATGGAATTTCTAATTTCAATTCTTTGAGAAATCTCCATACTCATTTCCATAATGGTTGTGCTAGTTTGTATACCCACCAATGGTGAAGGAGGTTCCTTTTTCACCACAGCCACACTGGCATTTGTTACTGTTTGATTTCCTAATGATTGCTATTCTTTCCAGAGTAAGATGGAATCTTAGTGTTGTTTTAATTTGCATTTTTCTAGTGGCCAGAGATGTTGAACATTTTTTCATATATTTATTGACCATTTGTATTTCTTCCTCTGTGAAGTATCTGTTCATTTCTCTTGACCATTTCTTGACTGAATCTTTAATTTTAGATGGTTTAATTTTTTTGAGTTCTTTGTATATTCTAGATATTAGTCCTCTGTCTGAGGAGTAACTGGTAAAAGTTTTTTCCCATTCTGTAGGTTGTCTCTTTGCTCTACTGATTGATTCTTTGGCTGCATAGAAGCTTTTTAGTCTGATTCAATCCCTTTGTTGACTCTTCTTTTTTTTTGTGTGTGGTGCCGGGGATCGAACTCAGGGCTTTGTGCTTGCAAGGCAAGCACTCTAATCACTGAGCTAAATCCCCAGCCCACCTTTGTTGACTCTTGCTGCTATTTCTTGTGTGATTGAGGTTCTGTTTAGAAAGTCCTTTCCTGTGCTGGGTATGGTGGCACACACCTGTAATCCCAGCACTCAGGAGGCTGAGGCAGGAGGATCCCTGTGAGAGTTTGAAGCCAGCCTGGGCTACATACTGAGTTCAAGGCCAGCCTACACTACACAGTGAAACATTGTCTCAAAAAAACAACCCCCCCAAAACAAACAAAAAAACCCCCTCCTTTCCTACACCTATGTCTTTAAGTGTTTTCACCTATTATCTCTTCCAGTAGTGTTAATGTT
Organism: Hystrix cristata; assembly: GCA_004026905.1. NCBI lineage: Eukaryota > Metazoa > Chordata > Mammalia > Rodentia > Hystricidae > Hystrix > Hystrix cristata. Next base: position 21,151 of record PVJO010021416.1, on the reverse strand, counting down.
TGTGTTTTAATGTTTAGATCTTTGATCCATTTCGATTTTGGGGGTTGGCTGGGGATTGAATTCAGGGCCTGGCACTTGCTAGGCAACTGCTCTACCACTTGAGCTAAATCCCTAACCCCATTTTGATTTTTATTTAGTATGTAATGAGAGATAAGGGGCCAGTTTCAATCTTCTGCAAATAGATAACCAGTTTTCCCAACACCACTTTGAAGAGACTATCTTTCTTCCAGCATATCCTTTTGGCCTCTTTGTCAAAGACTGAATAGTTGAATATGTCTGAGGAGGTTTCTGTGTCCTCAATTATGTCTCATTTATCCATGTATATGTTTTAGTTCCAGTACCATGCTGTTTTTACCACTATTACTTGTAGTATTGCTTTGAAGTCAGGTATTGCTATACCTCCTGCTTTGCTCTTATTTCCCCAAAATGCTCTTGCAATTCTGGGTCTCTTCTGGCTCCATATGAGTTTTAGGATTGTTTCCTCTAGATCTCTGAAGTATGCTGTTGAAATTTTGACTGGGTCTGCATTGAATCTGTTTAACAGTTTTGGAAGTATGGCCATTTTGACAGTATTGGTTTTGCCTATCCAGGAGAAAGGGACATCTTTCCACTTTCTGGTGTCCTCTTCAGTCTCCTTCAGAGTACTTTATTTTTCTTTGTAGAGGTTTTTCACTTCCTTGGTTAGGCTAATTCCTAGGTTTTTCGTTTTTCCTGAAGCTACTGTGAGTGGTATTGTTTTTGTAATTTCCTTCTCATCCTGTTCATTGTCGACAAACACAAATGCTAATGATTTTTGTGTATTGATCTTGTATCCTGCTACTTTGCTAAAGTTGGTTATTAATTCTAAGAGTTTTTTGGTGGAGTTCTCTGGGTCTTCTTTGTAGAGTATCATGTCATCTACAAATAATGATAATTTGAATTCTTCCTTTCCTATATGTATTCCTTTTCTTTTTCTTGCCTAATTGCTCTGATTAATGTTTCAAGTACTATGTTGAATAGAAGAGGTGATAATGGACATCTTTGTCTCTTTCCTGATTTTAGGGGGGGATGCCTTTAGTTTTTCCCCATTCAGTATGATGCTGGCTATTGGTTTGTCATAAATAACCTTCATCATATTCAGGTATGGTCCTTCTATACCTGTTTTCTTCAAGGTGTTTTATAATGAAGGGTTGGATTTTGCTGAAGGCCTTTTTCTGCATTTATTGATATGGTCATATGGTTTTTAACCTTGCTCCTGTTTATGCAATGTATTATATTTACTGACTTACATATGTTGAACCATCCTTGCATCTCTGGGGTAAACCCTACTTGATCAAGATGTATCATCTTTTTGATAATGTGCTGCATACCTTGTTGAGGATTTTTGCATCTATGTTCATTAAGAGAATTGGCCTGTGTACTTGGGTCTTTATCTGGTTTTGGGATCAGGGTGATACTGGCTTCCATAAATGAATTTGGAAGCACTCCATCCCCTTTAATTTCTTTGAAGCATTTGAGGAGTACTGGTGATATAACATCCTTGAAAGTTTTGTAGAGCTCAGCAGTGAATCCATCAGGTCTTGAGGTGTTTTTAGTTGGTAGATTCTTTATTACTGTGTCAATTTCACTGCTTGTTCTTGGGTTGTTAAGCATATTTATGTCTTTTTGTGTTAGTTTTGGTAGTCTGTGTGTGTCTAGTAATCTATTTCTTCAAAGTTTTCTGATTTGTTGGAATATTATTTTTCAAAGTAGTTACTATCTTCTGGATTTCAACAGTGTCTGTTGTGATTTTACCTTTTGCATTCCAATGTGAGTCCTTCCTCTCTTTCTCTTGGTAAGTCTGGCTAAGGGTTTATTTTATTTATTCTTTTGGAGAACCAGCTCTTCGATTCGTTACTTTTTTTTTTTTACAGTTTTTTTTTTAGCCTCAATTTCATTGAGTTCCACTCTCATGTTTCATGTTTAATACTTGCCCTCCTTAATTTCAGCTTGGGGTTGGTTTGTTGTTGTCTCTCAAGTATCTTAAGAGTTCACAGAAGGTTATTTATTTGGGCTTGCTCGGTTTTCCTAATGTGAGCACTGATTGTGGTGAATTTTCCTCTTAGAACTGCTTTCATAGTTTCCCAGGGGTTTCATTGACTTGTACAGTCATTGTTATTGACTTCCAGAAATTTTAAAATTTTTTCTGTGACCCATTGGTTGTTTAGGAGTATGTTGTTAATTTTCCAGGAGCTTTTGCCTTTTCCAAAACTTTTTCCGTTGTTGATTTCTCTTTTCATTGAACAATAGTTTGATAGCGTGATGGAGCAGTTTCAATTTTTTCGTATTAAGCTGGTTTTGTGGGCTGGTATGTGATCTATTTTAGAAGAAGTACCATGTGCTGCCCAGAAGAATGCATGCTCTGTTGTAGAGGGGTGGAATACTATGCATATATCTATTAAGTCCGTATGTTCAAGGGTGTGGTCCAGCTCTGAAATTTCTTTATTGGTTGTTTAGTTGATCAATCTCTTTGCAAAAGCAGAATATTAAAATCCCCTACTATGATTATGTTAGTATTTATTGATGTTTTAATTTCAGTAGCTTTTGTTTTATGAAGATAGATGTTCCAGTATTCATTTCATGTATGTTTATCAATGTTAGCACTTTTTGTTGAATTGTTCCCTTAACCAGTATTTAGTGACCTTCTTTGTCTCTTCTAATCAGTTTTAGGTTGAAATTTACCATGCCTGGTATTAGAATTGCTACTCCTGCATGTTTTGGGGGTCCTGGTGCATGAAATGTTTTCCATCCTTTATTTTTTAATTTATGAGGTTTTTTTTTGGATTAGGTGAATTTCTTGAATGCAATGGATTGTTGGATTCTGTTTTTTTATCCTGTCTGCCAATCTGTGTCTTTTGATTGGAGAGTTGAGGCCGTTAACATTGAGAGATATTACTGAGATGCGTTGGTTATTTACTATCATTACCTTCTTTACCTATTGGTGAATCCTTTGCTTTTCTTTTCCTGGTGTTTTTTTTTGTTGTTGCTATTTGTCCATTAACCTTACCAATTCCCTCTGTTTTCTGAGCTATATCTTTTTGTGATTTCTGTTGAGAATATTCTTAAGTATTTTCTCAAGAGCTGTTTTAGTATATATCTTTTGAGCTGGTCTTTTTCATGGAAATACCTTGTTGTGCCATCTATTTTGAAGGATAGCTTTGTTGGATAAGTTAATCTAGGTTGGAAGTTATTTGCTCGTAGAGCTTGCAATACTTCAGTCCAAGCTCTCCTGGCCTTTAGGGTTTGTGTCGAGAAATCTGCTGTGATTCTAATTGGTTTACCTTTTATGTCATTTTTTTCCCTCTGGTTGCTTTTAAAATTCTGGTTTTTTTTTTTTTTGGGTAGATATCTGGTAATAAGGATGTGCCTTGGTGAGCTTCTTTTTTCATCATAATTGATGTTATATAAGTATCACTTACTTGTATTTTAACCTCTTTTCTTATATTTGGGAAATTTCCTTCTATGATTCCTGTAAACATGTTAGTAAATCCATCTGTACTATCTTCTAGTTTTTTCCTAATTCTAGTTAGCCTTAAATCAGTCGTCTTATTATCACTGAGTAGTTATTGGATAATTCTCTCTTGTTCTCTCATTTTCTTTTTGGCATCTTTGAGCTCTTCACTCTGTCTTCATATTGGTTGTTTCTGCAATTTATGAATTCTATACAATTTTTAATTTTTTCATTTTTGAATTTTTTAACCAAGAAGAATTATTGGTATACTTTAGATATACATAATGATTACATTCATCATAGTTAATTTGTACCTGTACATGATATATCTTGGTTTTTTCCCCCCTTCCCCACCCCTCGTGTCAACTCCTCTTCCCCTACTTATTTTTATTTTGGGGGGGTTTTTTGGTGCTGGTGATTGAACTCAGGGCCTTGTGCTTACGATGCAAGAACTCTAACCACTGAACTAAAATCCCTAGCCCCTTCTCCTCCTTATTTACAACAGTTTTATTTACATTTTTACTTTTTTCCTTCTTATTTTTTTCTTTTTCCCTTCCTTCCTTTCCCCTTCCTTCCTCCGTAGTTCTCTTCCCATTTGAATATTTTCTTTTTCACAATATCTATTATACATTTTTGTCCTTATTTACACTTATAGTTTCTCATATCAGAGAAATAATTTGATATTTACTCATGTGTGTCTGATTCACTTCACTTAAGTCAGGGTGCATCCATTCATTCATAAATGTTTCAAGTGTATCCTTTTTATGGCAGAGTAGTACTCCATTGTATTAAAAAAAGATACCATCTTTATCCATTCACAGGTGCTGGGCATTTGGGTTGTTTCCAAGATGTATAGTTTTTTAAAATTTCAGGTATTTCTGACATTTTGTCTGAGGATTCCCTATCCTTGTTGACTCTGTCATTCAAATTTTGAACTGTCTTGGTTAACTCATCCAGTTTTTTACCTATTTCCCCTAAATTCATCATGGGCATATTCAGTGAAATTGCTTTGACCTTTGGTTCATTTCCTCTTTGAACTCATCTATTTTCTTCATCCCTTCTATGAACTTTTCACAGAATTCTGTTACTTGATATTTGTTTTCTTTTCCCTTTGTGACACTTGCTCTGCTTTGGGAGAGTTGGCTAAACTCATGGATCTTCTGTTGCCTTGCTTCCCCATGCTTGGATATCTGTCTGTCTTTCTATCTTTCTCTGCCTCCTTCTTTTTCTGGTGGGAGGAGTACTGCAGTTGAAGAGTAGAAAAATGAGGAGAATTTGTGGTTTATATGGAGATTTTTAGTAGGATGTTGCCTCCCTGTAAATAATTTTCAGCTTTGTATGTCCAGTGCAAGTATTTACTCCTTCTGTTATTTACTTTAAGTGATTTGGACTCTGTCCTTACGTTTTGCTGAAAAACTTTCTTTTGGTTATAACAGATTCAATCATACAACACTTCTATAAGATAGTCCTTGCAGTTACACGTCCCTCCTTTGTCTATCCTTTATGCAGACTATGCTAGTTTATTATTTGTGATTGCTCTGCAATGAGGTAGGTGAAATGGAGAGAGGAGAATGGAGGGTGGCTGGATGAGGAGTGTAAGACTTAGAGTGAGGTTTGTACATGGAGGATAGTGACAGATGAGAAGGAAAGTTTGATGTGGGGTCTGATTCTTTTGGAGTACTTTTAGTTGAGTTGAAAGGTTCGTATTGAGAGTTTTCAGAGGGCATTTGTAGGGGCAAGTGTGAGATAAGGGAGGAAGGAGGTTTGCTTTGTTATTGAGGGAAGCTGTGTGGTTGTCCAGAGCCTGCTGATAGAGAGGACAGTAGGCTGGATAAGATATATTAGAGCCAGCTGAAGATTCAGCTCAGTGGTTAGAGTGCTTGCATAGCAAGCACAAGGGCTTGAGTTTGATCCCTGGCATGAAAAAGAAAAAAAAAGATATATTAGAGCCAAAGGCTGAGGATGGGGAAGATTGAGGGTTAATACTAGAGAAGAAATGAATGATTGCAGGGGAGCTAAGTATAGGAAATTAAACACTTGGGAGGAGTTGTTTATGTATTTAGAAAAAGAATTAAAAAAAGGAGTAATGTTGCTTTGAGGGTTTGAGGTGAAGAAGCTAGATAGGGAGCTGAAATGAGGGAGAGAACCTAGACACCTATTAAATCAGAATCAATGGAAGAAAAAAATACACAAAAGTCAAAACCTAATAAACACAAAAAACCCTTAAAAGATCATAACATAACCTCACACTACTAATTAAATCAAGAAACAAATACCTCAAATCTATAAGATATCCGATGGGAACCCAAATTAGATACTCAAGTGAGTCCGTATATATGTGATTCACCTGTAGCTTCTCTGCCAGAAAGTCCTAGTGCTCACACCCAATAACGCTTCTGAATCTTCCACTGCAACATGACACTGACTCACAATCAGGGCTTCTTTCTGCCACTTTGTGGGGATTCTTGCAGAATCTGATCCAGTCTGAGTTCTTGGGTTAAGGACTCTTGCTGTCCCCTCCCTCGGTGTGATGGTGGAATTGGCAGATGGAGTCACTGGCACAAATTTGTCCACTGTGGCAGGGGTATTCCCATGCAATCAAATCAGCTCCAGTAGTAGCAGGCTAATCAGTTACAGTGGTGTCTATCTGGACAAGTCAAGAACACACCGTGAGATTCATTTTTGGATGTCTCTTTAGCCTGGAGAAGAAATCCACAGTTACAGTGTAAGCATCAAAGCAGCCCAAGTATTGGCCCACAGCTAATATGCACTTAATGTGGCAGCTGTGTCTCCTCTTGTGGTAAGAAAAGCATTCAACAGTAATTTTATACAATCAATTATCTAAAACCCAGAGGCTTTGGGGACTGCGTAATGCCGGGGGATGGGGGAAGCAAAAAAAGTGTATTTTTTTGAAGTTGTCTTCTATGTGGTATAGGAAGGAGGAAATAGAAGAGAGGTGAATGATCCTCATGGTGGTAGAGGTATGTTATATATTTAGATGAGATAACAGAGAAAACTGGGGATAAAATTGGTAGTGAGAAATGGGGATGAGAAAGGATTCTATGACTGACATAAGTATTAGAGGAAAAGTTAAAAGGAGACAGATGAAGAGGGAGAAGAAAGAAAAGAAAAATAGAGGAAGGATAAGAAACAGGAGAAAGAAGTCAGGTGAAAAGGATGAAAGTAGAAGGAATAAAAAGGGACAAGGGAACATTCCCTTACTCTCTGTAAACTATACTGGAAGAAAAGATCATGAGGAAGAGAAACACACATACACACTCACACACATACTCTTAAAGGGACAAAGGAATAAAAGTGAGGGGGAAGGGGAAATGAACTAAAAGAGGAAAACAGCAAGAAATAAAAAGAAAGTTTTCTGTTGTTTTGGACATGTGATTCTTTTCCACAGCCTGGGAATAAGGAGCAAAGGTCAATCCAAGATGAGATTCTGCTCATGCTGGAAGTCTAAGATGGCGGTCTGCCCCCAGAACGTGCTAGATTCAAACATGGGGACAGGGCGCCAATGTGACCTTGTCAATCCTTTGTAACTCAGGCTAAACCTGGCTTCTGATCACACAAGCTGGGTCCGTGTTCCCCAGCTCCAGCCCCTGAGCAGGACTCCCTCCAGCCTGCTCTCCAACCACCCCCAGCTGTCTCCTGTGGCTGTCCTTCCCTCATCCACTGTGGGAACCTGACAGTGTGAAGTGTGGCTTGACGCCAGTGGGGTTGCTCTGGGACCCAGGTTCGAATGCTGAGCCCTTCCCTATAATTGGTCTTGTTCCACAGTTGTGGCAGCAGGCACTGGACCAAGGTCCCTCGCCAACTGTTTACCATGGAAGGCCACTCTAGGAGCAGTATCTTGTGTTTTCCTTGCAGGCTCCAACTGCTGCTGATTCTCCCGGTCCCCATGCTGTTCTCTCTTCCTTGTGGGATGTTCTACAGTTATCTCTGAATGGTGTTCTTTAGGTTGGAATCTTCAAAGCAGAATTCAGACATGGTCACCACGTTGTTTGGTTAATCCATCTCTCATATCTCTTTCCTTTTGTGATAGCTTCTCCTCTCTGTGTTTCTTGTTGATGTTCTCTGAGTCTCTCCGATATGACGTCTCCTCTACTCAACCCTGTTGGATCTTCCAGATCAACCTTTCTCAGTGGATCTTTCTTCAGCTTCTATGATGTGACTCCTCCTCTAGTCAGCCATGTTGAATCCCCTATTCCAGATTTCGCCTCGTCCCAGATCAGGTCTGTTGCTTCGCTGGCACTTCTGCTGTCTCATGCAAGGGAGAAACAATGCAGAGCCAGCTCCAAGCTGTCAGTGGTGAGCCCAGTGTGGAATCCACAGTTGTGGAGTTGGTTGGAGACTAGTCCAAGGGTCCAAGCATTCCCTCACCATGTTTTCTGATGACATCTCTTACATCTACTAATTCATGTGAGCGTGTTCTTCCAACCCTACCTTTTTTGGGGGGGAATTTAATCCAGGAAATTCAGACTGAGTTGCATCCCCAGGTCCATTTCATTTTTTATTTTGAGATAGTCTGGCTCATTCAGTAAGTTGCCCAGGCTGAGCTCAGACTTCCAGTCTTCCTGCTTCAGCCTCCCAGAGTGTTGGGTTTCTAGGTGTTTGCCACATGACCAGCTCCACCCTTTTGTTTGGATTCTTCTGATGTTTATTCTAGCCCAAAGGGCAGCAAATTTATTCTTTAAGAGTTCAAATAAGAATTACTTACAGGTCATATAGTATCTGTCCCAACTTCTCATCTCCGCCATTTTAGTGTACAAGCAGCCATAGGCTGTAAGTAAATGAATGAGAATGACTGTGTTCCAGCGCAGCTTTATTTACAAAAACAGGGAGGTACTTCATTCTGCCTGCACGCTACAGTTTGCCACACACTGTTCTAGTCCTATAAATCTTTCTTTTACTGTGTAATCACTGCCCAATCTTAGCTTTTCATGTCAATGATTGTATTTTCTTTTCTACACTCATTTTGTTATCTGCTGTGTCTTTTTTTTTTAAGTTTCTCTTATTTTTCAGGAGAAAACATCAAATTTATTTGTTGTTTTTCAAAGTGAAGATGAGTTTTTGTCTTGTTTCTAATATATGCCAGATGATTATAACATCTGAAGGTGATTTTTATATTTTTTGTAGTCCTTTGTTTAATTGTATGCTCAGTCATTTTTCACTGGGTAGAGCTTGGTGCTCTTCAACAATTGTTTGTGAGGGCTGTCTGAATCTAACACCAAGGCTTCTCTGTCCAGTGAGGATTTGCGGTTTTTTAATTGTAGGTTTTAAGAGCACTAGAGATTTAGTACCTGATGACACTAAACTATATTCATAGCTTGAGGAGCTGTGGATTTGGGCTGCACTTCCCTCCATGGGTGAATCTGTTCTTGATGCTTCTTTAACACGTTTCTTTTTCTTTTTGCTTCTGTTCTCTCTCATTCCAGACAAGTGTTCCTGTAAAATCTTGGTGGTGAAAACAGTGGCTGACTTACTCCTCATTCATTCTTGTCCCACTTTAATGTACTTGTGGTCATCCATTAGACCCCTATGTTGGCTTCCAAAAGCAATGCCAATTGTTGCAACTCACTTGAATAGTTTGCACAGTGCTTATTTGGGAAAGGAGCAGAATAAAACCTATGTTGTTTTGTACCTTCTCAATTTCTGTTGTATCTTCACCTGATTCTTACAGTCTTGTCAGATTTAGATGTTTTTATGAGATTTTCAAAGGAGTATTTCATCTAGAACTTGAAGTTGTTTTCATGAGGACAATTGTCCCAAATAATACGGCTTGCTGCATGAGAAACTAGAAGTCGTCTTTACTTTCCAAATTCTCTCCAGGAGGTAAAAATTGTCTTCTAAATTTGAGAACAGATATCAGTTCTTAAGACCTGAAACATGTAGTTATACTTACAGTAAAGTAAACAAATCTTAAGTGTACAGCTTTGTTGATTTCTTTCTATGTCTATTCCTGTGTAACCACCACCCACACCAAGAGACAGACCATGAAGTGTATCAGCATCCTACTCTCCATGAGTACTACTATTCTGACTGCTGGAACTCTAGATTAATTTTGCATAAGGGAGAAAATTGAAAAGAAAAACCTGAATGTCTCTAATGACCTCTTAGTTCTTAAATATAGTGGAGTAGTCTTGGACTTTATTGGGGGACCATTACCTTCTGCTTGCAATTACAAGCCAATCCTATTTCTTATCTGACTTTTCTCATTGTCATTATCTAAATTTAGATGGTCACCAATTTCCCGGGTGTGTTTATTGATGCTTAGCTCAAAACTCACCCATCTTTTTCTTACTTTTGTAATATTGGAGCAGATCTATACAAACCATAGTTTCTGTCTTTATTCCTCCTCCTTTTTTTCTCTTTTCTTTTCCTTTCTTTTCTTTCTTTCTTTCTTTCTTTCTTTCTTTCTTTCTTTCTTTCTTTCCTTCTTTCCTTCTTTCCTTCTTTCCTTCTTTTCTTTTCTTTTCTTTTCTTTTCTTTTCTTTTCTTTTCTTTTCTTTCTTTTCTTTCTTTCTTTCTTTTTCCCCACAGGGGATTGAAACCAAGCCCTTTGCACTGAGTTACCTGCCTGGCCCCTTTTTTTTTCCCCTTGATTTTGAGACAATGTCTCACTAAGTGTCTAAATTGCCCAGGCTGGGATTGACCTTGCAATGTCCTGTCTCAGCCTCCCAGAGTGCTGGGTTTATAAACTGGAGGGATGAAAGATAACTAAAGGAAATGGACTCCTGCCATAGTAAGTTATACTGTGATGTAGAGGGCATTACCAGACTAATTCTGGTTTGCATAATTATTTTTCCTCTCCCCAACTAGATTGGCTTGTTGCATGGCTGCACCCCTGGGTATTCTCAGTATAGAGGGCTGATTCCTCAGTTCTGCTGACCAGCTTCCAAGGCCTTGCCTCCTCAGGATGGTAGAGGATGATAGACCTGAGCCTGTCCTTAATGGGTGGGGATTCTTCTGGAAGTTCCTAGAATGTTCTATGTTCATGCTTTCCTCCGCCCTGCAAGTGCCAGATGCTTTCCTCAGCAGACATTTGTTACCCTTTGAGTTCATTAACTACATATCAGCAGTTGCCCATCATTTGCTTTAAGGATCATTTTTCTTTCTCATTCTTTTCTTTTTTCTTTGTCTTTTCTTTCTTTCCTGTTCTCTTTTTACTCTCATCTCCATTTCTTTTTTCTTTTTCTTCTTCCTTTCTTCCTCTTTCTTTCACTGTTCATCTCTGTTTTGTTCCATTTTTTTGCATTCTCTTTGTTGCTCTGTCTTGATCTGTCTTTCCTTCTATTTTGCTTTTTTTTGGTGCCAGGGATTGAACTCAGGTCCTTGCACTTGCTAGGCAAGCACTCTACTGAGCTAAATCCCCAGCCCCCTCTTTTTTTTGCTTTTTTTTGTCTCTTTCTTTTTGTATTTGTCAGTTAAATTGTTTTTTCCCTGTTTTTTGTTCTTTCTTTTTGCTTTCTTCTTATTTCTCTCTTCTTTGATTCATTATCTTTTCCTCTTTTTCTCTCACCATTCCTTCCTTTCTCCCTTCCTTTGCTCATTCCTTCCTTTTTATTTTTTCTCTATTTCATTCTCACTTGTTTTTTCTCCTTGCTTGCTGTCTTATTCTTTCATTCTCTCTTCATTTCTGCTTTTCTCCCTCCCTCCCACTCTTTCTTTCTCTTTTTCTCATTCTTTTTCTTCTCTTTCATTCATTTTCTTCTCATTTTTCTATATTTCTCTATTTCTTCTTTCTTCCTTTTCTCTCTCTCTTCTTTCATTTTTCATTTATTTCATCTGTTCTGTATTTCTGCACTGAATTATTTTTTCTGTTTCTGTCTCTTTCTTGCTCTCTAACTCTCTTTTAACTTTTTTTTCACATATCTTTAGTTTCTGCTTTTCTCCCTCCCTTTCCCCCTCTCTTTCTCCTTTCTTCTTTTTCTTACTCTCTTCTTTCTTCTTCCTTCCCTTCCTACATCCTTCGCACACTCATTCCACTACTCCCTCCTTTCCTTCATTCTTTCTTTTCTTTCAATGGAGAATTGAAGGACTCCTGAAACATATCTCCAGTCATTGTGTGTGTGTGTGTGTGTGTGTGTGCGCGCGTGCGTGTGTTTTGAGACATGGTCTCACTAAATTGCCCAGGCTAGCCTCAAATTTAAGATCTTTCTGCCTCTGCCTCCCGAGTATCTTGGCTTAGAGATGTAAGCCCTAGTTCCCATTGAGTATGAACAATTTTTATGTCTGGTAGTGAGGATGTGTCCTCAGGTATGTCTATCACTGACTACATACCTAGACAATTTTTATTTTTTATGTTGAGGCAGCATTGGTCCAAGTTGCCCAGGCTGTGCAGGGACTGGTGATACTCCTATAAAAGCCTCTATCCTTGCTGGAATTAGTCTTTTGCCACCAATGCTGGCTACTGAAAACTGAATTTTCTGTATGGAGATCTTTGGTGTGATTATGGTTTTCTGACTGTAGCCTGATTTTGATTTTGATTTCTCTCCTTCTTCTCTATATCCTTCCCTGTAAATTTTCCCCAAATCATAGTATTTTAGCATTTAACCTAAGATTCTAGGTTAGTTTGGTCAATTGTAAGCTAACTTTGACGTTTTCTCATCACCTCCTTTTCCTGCATTCCATATTTCTATAAAATAACCAGTAACGTGCTGCTGGTGTGTAAGTGTCTTAGTTCTTTCTCGTGGCTGGAACAGAATACCCAACACCCACAAGGACAAAAGGTTAATTTTAGGTCACAGTTTGTAGAGGTTTCAGTCCATAGTTGGCTGGGTCCAAGGCAGGGCAGCCTAACAGAGGGACATCACAGAGGAGAAACAGTTCATGGCATGGCAGGCAGGAAGCAGTGTGATTTCCATTTTCTTTTCCTTTTTATTCCATCCAGGCTGCAAACCTGTTGGCTGGTGCCACCCACACCCAGGGTGGGTCTTCCCTCTTCAGTAAATCCATCATCCACACCCAGAACTATGCTAAACCAATCAGTGGGTAAACCCAGGATCACACTCCCATGATCTGATATCACACACTGATGTCACTCCCAAAAGCCCCACCTATGAACACATGAGTCTCTGAGGAGACATCTAGCTACAAGCCATAGCAGCAAGTTAAAATCCTTCATCATATTTGAATCTTGAAAGCAAGGATGAAGGATCTATTCATTAATGGTATCTTATATTTTCATTCCATCTCCTGTACATCAGTGTAGGAATTGTCTCTTCCCCTCCCTTCCTATTGAGACTGCCAGAAGTCAGGTACCCACTGTTGGTGTCCAGATATACTTATAATATCCTATTGTATACCTGGCAAAGTACAGCTCTGATCATGCCTGTTCTCCTCAGAAACCTATATTTCCTAGTGAATACCACTCATACTTCTTTGTAGGTCATTCAAAATTCTCCATGAAGTAGAATCCATCTACTTTACTAAACCACTTTGCTCTATGTTCTTTGTTCCAGGCAAGTTAAATGACTCACTGTTTCCTATGCATTTCTGACATGTTTTGACCTTTCTCCTTTTCCTCCAAAAAAGCCATTTGGAATTTCCCATGAGTTCATTCCAAGGGACCCTGTCATGTAGAAACTCTTATCTTCCTTTGCTTAACTCTCTACACACTTTATCTCACTTGTTTCGTGATCTGTAAAGAGATCACCACTTTCAGTAGAGGCAGGATCAGTTACACCCAACTAGCAGGGAAGTGACACCTGGAATTTGTTGTTCCAGTAGCTTCGGGAGAGCATGCTTAGAATACCTGAAAAGACAGTTGGCTGCAGAAATGAGGGGAATCACAGTCTAGGTGAAAGTTATCATTGAGTCAGACATAAACCAGTTTGGGTATCCAGTGCGAGGTAGCCCAAACAGTCACAGCAAGGTAAAGCTTGAACATGCTGATATGTAGCACTATGGCATTATCAATAATGTCATAGTGCCTATAATTACCAAAATTGTGTTGCACACTTGAGAGTTTTTTCTGATGATCTTAGGTTGAATCTCCTTACAACAAAAACAAATACAAAGGGACACAAGAAACCTTGGCATTGTTGGTTATGTCCATTCCCTTCTTTGTGGTGATGTTGTCACTGGTGTTTTTGTATGTCAAAACTCATCAATTTTTAAGCATCAAATATGTATAGTCCATTGAAGACCAATTATACATCAGTAAAGTTGTTAAAAAGAAGAAAATGAACAAAATGCTACCTAGTAGCTGAAGGTCTAAAGAAATTCCTAGTTCAGACAAAGACTTCAGGTCAAAGGAAAGATACAACTGTGAAAGTAACAAGAATAAAAAATGAAGGACAGAATCCAAGATACAATCCAGTTATAACCTCTGGAGCAAGGAGGAGACTTAGGTGGCAAGCAAGTTTCCAAAGAGGAATTTTGGGACAACGATAAAGTAAGAATCATAGACTAAGAATTAAAGAACCTAGGAGAAGCAGTTAATGAGGAAAGATAGCTAGTCGCTTAGGTTTGGCCTTCCAGGGGTGTCTTAGTTACTTTTCTCTCATTGCTGTGAGACAGAATACCCAACACCTAAAGTTAAGGGAGGAAAGGTTTATTTAGCTCACAGTTTGTAGAGGTTTCAGTCCACAGTCAGCTGGCTCCAAGGCAGGGTGGCATGGCAGACAGGCAGAAGGCAGCAAGGTAAGTAAAGAATTTTAGCAGCTTCTTTCTGCCCCTTATATTTTATCCAGGCTAAGTGCCCTTATGGTGGGTAGCACTCCAACCCTCAATCCTAGCACCCTTAATCCTAGTATCACATCCTTGATCTCAACAGAACTATGCCAAACCAATCAGTGGACTAATTTAGTAATCACATACTCTAGATCTAGCCCCTCTAAAAACATCCCTCCTATGACTGCATGAGGCTTTGGGGGGACATCTAGACACAGATCATAACAAGGGGCTAGCGTCTATTCTGTATTTCCTGCCATAGGTTAGAATTATCCTGGAATCTGAATCAGTGTTGATTTTATAGCTGTGGGTAAGATCTATACATTATTTTTGTCTCTGATAATTATTTCTGCTGCATGTTACGTCATATTCTCCACATGTTGAAAAGTTTTTCAGGGCTTGGCTTTGTCTGGTTCACTTTACATCATACCTAATTCATTGCATTGCTTAGTCTGGAGGAGTTGTTAAATATTTGTTAAGTGAAGAAAAGAATAGGCCTGGATCTTGGAGTGAAACAGAAAGAATGGAGATGTGGTAGCTGGGGATGAAGAAGGAGCTGTGATTCAAAGGGCAAAGTTCTTGTCCCCAAAGCCTGCACAGGTTATGATGGGAAGTGAGGAGCCAATTAAGGAAGAGTGAAAGAGATGCCAGGATAGGGTAGGTTCAACCGTTCCGGGGTGATACAACTCCTAACTGACAGGATCAGCAGGCAAAAGGAGTTGTGGGGGGAGACCCCTGGTTAGATATGTGTGTGAGGGAGAGTTAGTATATATATATAAATATATATTGCAGTCACATACATTATAGAGATCAGAGAGTGAGTGAAAAGAGAAAGTTTAAATTAGGAAATAATTACATGCGCATCAAAGTGATTATTTAAGGATTTTTATATGATTGCTATTAAAAATAAAAACAAAAAACAATGTCTACTAAGATATTTTAAATTTCATTCTATTTCACTGGCATAAAATAATTTTTGTACAGCTTTTCATAACTACATCCACAAACTCATGTGAGCATGTGCTTTTTTGATGTGTTTTGTCTGTAACTGGAGATTGACTCAAGGCCTTCATAGTGACCTGCATCCCCAGCTCTCTTTTTTTTTTTTATTTTGAGACAGGGTATTGCTAAGTTTCCAAGTTTCTCAGGCTGACCTTCAGCTTTGTTCAGTCTCCCTCATCCATTCACAGTGATGGCATTATGAGCCTGTGCCAATATGGCCAGCTCCAGTTTTGTCTGGATAAATTATTCCAATATTCTTTCTAGTCTAAGTGTCAGCAAATTTATTCTGTAAAAGGTCAATTAAGAATGTTTATTTACCTACAACCTTGTGGTATCTGTCACATCTTCTCATCTCTGCCATTTTACTGTAAAAGTAGCCATCAGTTATAAGTAAATGGATGGACATGACTGTGTTCCAGTACAGTGTCTTTGACAAAAACAGGCAGCTCGATCTTGCCTGGAGTCTGTAGTTTTCCAACCCCTCTTCTACTCCTATAGATCTCTTTCTACTGTGTCCAATCACTGTCAATTTTGAGCTTTTCATTTCAGTTATTTATTTTCCATTTCTACAGGCTCTTTTTGTTATTTACTGTGTGCTTTTAAAATAGTTTTCTTTTTTCCCCAGATAACATCACATGTATTTGTTGTTTCTCTAAGGAAAGTGAGGAGTGTTTTTATTATGCTTATAGTATATACCAGATGATTGCAACATCTGATGGTCATTTCTGCTGCTTCTTGTTTGTAATACCTGCCTTAATGTTGTCCTTGGTCACATTTGACTGGGTGTCGGTTGGTGCTCCTGATCAATCACTGTGTGGGATGTCTCAGTCCAAGAGGAAAGAATGAACATCAGTGAGTGTTTGCTTTTTGTTTCCCCACTACTAGAAATCTAGTGCTTGAAGGTGCTAAACAATAGTCGTTTTTTGGTGTTTTCTATGAATTGTGGCTAATTTCTTCCATGTTTGAATCAGTGGATGATCCCACTGTAAAACGTTTCCTATTGTCTTTTTGCCTCTGTGCTGTCTCATTCAAGGCAAACATTACCACAAAATCTTGGTAGTAGAAACAGTGGCCAATAGTTTCTCATCCATTCCTTTCCCATTTTAATGTCCCTGGTGTCCCCTGTTAGACTGCCTACCCTCCGCATCTAAAACCAACACCGATATTTGCAGAATGCTATGGTCAAAAGCAGCAAGAAGAACCATCCATTTTGTTAAAACTTCCCAATTTCTCTTATATTTGCACTTCATTCTTACAATCTTCTCACATTTTGTATGCTTTCATGAGATTTTTCAAAGGTATAAAATTTGTAGTTTTTTTCGTAAGGACAGTTTTCCCAAAATAGCATAGCTTGCCACATCAGAAACTAGGCCTCTCTTTTTTACTTCTAAGTGTACTCAAGGAATAAACATTGTCTTCTAAATTCAGAAGCAAATATTTTAAAACATTTTAAAAATATAGATATAGCATATATACACTACAGAAAACAAGCTTTAAGCTCGTAGCTTGATTGATTTCTGCCTGTGTCTACCCCTGTGTAACCACCACCTTCATCAGGAAATAAACCATTGCCTCCAATCTCAGAAGTCTATCAATATCCCATCCTCTAAAAATAACTAGTATTGTTATTCTAGATTAGTAACTGCTAGAATTCTAGATTAGTTTTGCCTCAGGGAAATAAATTAAAAAGCAAACCTTGTATTATCTACAACAGCTTCTGTGTTTCTAAATATGGGGGCACATTATTGGACTTTTATGGGTGACTAATGCTTTCTGCTTGTAATTCCAAAATTATCCTGTTCTTTTATTTGGCTTCCCTCACTGCCATTCTCCAAGTTTAGATGACATCAGAGTCCAACATGTTAATTTATTGATGTTTAGATTGAAATTTGACATTGTTTTTCGTTTTGTAATGCTGGAGCTGGTCTGTGCAAACCTTATTTTACTCATTCATTCTTTTCCTTCCTCTGTCCCTCAGTCCTTCCCTCTCTTCCTCAACTCTTCCTCCTCTTCTTCTCCTCCTCTTTCCCCTCTCTCTCTCTCTTCCTCTCTCACTCTTCTTACTCTTGGAACCAGGCCCTTTGCACTGAGCTCCTTACCCAGACTTTTCTAATTTTATTTTTTGACAATGTTGTACTAAGTCTCTAAGTTGCATAGTCTAGGGTTGACTTTTAATTCTCCTGTCTCAGCCTCTGGTAATACAGGCAGGATTTGGTTGGGAATACAGGCAAGAGCTATCAAGGCTTGGCCAGAGGAGGCTGACTTTGGGTTATACTCTGCCATAATTGGCACCTGGAAACTTTCTGCTCTCACTTTGGGGATTTGTTCTTCCTACCGCGGTGCCCATCCATACTGCCTTGGCGTGTGGCTTGTCCCCTGGGTGTTTTCAGCACATGGAGCTGATTGCTCAGGTCTACTGAGTGGCTTCTGATGTTCTCTTCTTCACTATGGCAGCAGTTGCTACACCTAACCCTCTCCCCATAAGTCTGAATCTACTTTGTGCTGTTGGTTCATTTCAACATTTCTAGATCATTTTATGTTAGCTCTTCACTCAGAGTGGAAGTGGCAGGTGCTTTCCTCAGTGGGTAGTTCTCATACCTGAGTTCACTATATTTCAGTAGTTACCCACTGTTTGGCTAGAGAAGAATTCTTCTATTTCCTCCCTCCCTCCCTTCCTCCTTCTTCCCCCTCCCTCCTCCTTTCCCTCATTCACCACCTCCCTCCCTGCCTAATTCCCTCTCCCCTACACCTCACACTCTTTCCCCTCTCCCATCTCTTTGTCTCTGTCTCTTCATCCTTTCCTGTTCTTTCTTCTTTTTGCCTTTCTAGGTACTGGAGATGGAAGGAGTGCTGAAGCACATTTCCAACCCTTTTTATTCTGTGAGTTTGGAGACGGAGTCTCACTAAATTTTCCAGGGTGGCTTCCAATTTGAGATCCTCTTGACTAAGCATCCCAAGTACCTGGCTTTACAGGTGGGTGCTATATTGGCTGCCCAGCATCGCCACATTCCCCCCCACCCCAGCAGTAGGATGGAACCTAGAGTCACTCCATCACTGAGATACAGCCCCAGTGCTTTTTATTTTCTGTTTGGAGATAGGATATCACTAAGCTGCCCAGTCTGGACTGGAACTGGAGGTCCTCCTTCCTCAGCTAAGTGTTACAATTACAGCACTTCTCCACCTGCCTAACAATTCATCATATTTGGCTTTCTCAATTGACTACAGGTATGATTCTTATTTTCTTACTGTCCTTTAATTCTGAGTTTGATTCCCTTCTTCTCTATACCCTTCACGTACAGAACGTCCCCAAATCCTTGTCATTATAATTTGTATCTCCACTCCTATCTAAAATTCAGGTTAGCATGATCCTTTGTAAGGCGATATATCTTCTGACACCTCCTGTACTTCATTCCTTATTTCTGTCAAATACACAGTACCATACACCTGGTCTTCGTTTGGTCCTCAAGGTAAGGAAGTATCAGGCAGTGGCATCTTACCTTTTTGTTCCATCTCCTGTACAACAGTCTTGTAGTTGTCCATTCCTCTCCCTTCCTGTTGTAACTGCCTGAGGTCAGGTACTCATTGCTGATGTCCAGATATACTTCTGACATCTTACTCTGTACCCGGCAAACTGCTGCTCTTATCTTGCCTGTCCTTGTCTTTAATCTATTATGGCTCCTCCTTTACAAGTATGTATCATCCATACAACTTTGCAATGTTCAATATTGCAAATTCAATATTCAAGGCTCTCCATGAAATAGAATCTACCTACTTTTACCAAACCACCTTGTTCCGAGCTCTTTGCTCCAGACAAATTAAAGGACTCATTGTTTTCTATGCATCTCTCAAATTCCTTCACCTTTCTGTTTTTGCCTGTAAAGCCCATTTGGAACTTCCCAGTGAAGCTTTCTCCAGTGTACCCATTCATCTAGAAAGAAATCTCTTGTCTTCCTTTGCTTAACCCTCTAACACTTTATCTATTCATATATTAGTGTATACATTTATAGCACAGTATTCAATGGGGGCAGGATCAGTTATGTCCAGTTCCCAGGGGAGTGAGCCCTGAAACTAATTGCTGGTGTTTTCTAGGATGTACTTGCTTTAGGGAGCTGGACAGTTCTGGTGGACAATTGAGGGGACTCAAGATAGGAGCATGTTATGGTTTTTATGTAGATATCCCCCCAAAGCCTCATTTGATCATAGTGAGGAGCCTTTGGAAAGTGATTGGATTATGGGGCATTACAGCTGACTTGGTGTTAGGAGGTGGGGCCTGGTCAGAAGAGGCACGTCACTGTGGGCATGACCTGAAGGTGATATCTCCCCTCCCACCTTCTCCCTTGACTTGCCCTGCTTCCTGGAAGTCCTAAGGTGAGCATCTTTTCTTTGCCTGCCTTTCCACCATGCAGCTTCTGACCTGGAGCCAGTTGACTATGGACTGAAACCTCTACGAAACATGAACCTAAATATATACCTCCTCCTTTAAATTGTGGATATTGGGTACTGTGTCCCAACAGCAGTGAAAGTGATTTAACACAGGGCAATTTAGGATTCACTCAGCAGAATGGGATTGAAGACCCAAGATGAGTTAGCCCGACCAGTCATAGGGAGGTGAAGTTTGGAAGTACAGATGTGCACTAGTATCAGAGCATCGTCACTAATGACATAATTCATATAATTAGCAGTACTCTGTTGTGCATTCAAAATTTGTTCAGAGGATAAATATTGTGGTAGGTGTTTCTACCACAGAAACAAGCTCAAGGGGACATAACAGTCCCATTAAATGAGCTGGTGCTGGACATATCTGTTACGTTAACTGTGGTGATAGAGTCACTGGTGTTTGCATATGTCTGAACTCATGAATTAAATATGTGTAGTTTTTCGTAGATCTTTTACACCTATGATGCTGTTAAAAGAAGGAAATGAGTGAAGGTGCTATCTAGTAGCTGAAGTTCTGGGGTTCCAATTCTCCAGTTTATACTAGAGCCTCAGGCCAAAGAGAAAATATGACTGTGGAAGTTACCAGAACCAACATGAGGGACAGAGGCCAAAGTAGAGTTGAATCATAAGCTCTGGAGCCCCCAGCAGGAGGCTAAGGTGTTAAACAGGTTTGCAAAACATGTGTGCGGTGACAGCATAATAATCATGGACACAAGAACCTAGGTCCCATACAGAATCAAATAAGGAGGAAGATGGCCTATTTCTGGCCTTCTAGAGCCTGGAGTCCCTTACATACTTCCTGCTCTAGGTTAAATTCATCCTTGAATATGAATCAGTGTGGGAAAGACCTCACATGTTTCTTTCATCCCTGAAAATTATTTCTGCTATACGTATTTGACCTTCTCCACTACTTTGCAAGTTACCGAAGCCAGAATTTCATTCTGGTTCACTTCCCCTTGAAACAAGATCAGTGCATTGCCTAAAGTGAAGGATTTTGGTTCATACTGGTTGAGTGAAGAGAGTAATAGATTTGGATCTTGGATTGAAAAAATAGGGAATGGAGCTGGAGCAGTTTGGAATGGAGAAGGAACTGTGGATTCAAAGAGCAAAGTTCTCATTTCCAAAACCTGCAAAGGCAATGATGAGAGACAAAGACCCAACCCTAAGGAAGAGTGAGAGAGATGCCAGGATGGGAAGGATGACACAAGCTTTACTCTGAAAGATCCTCAGAGAAAGGGAGTTTGGGGGGTATCCTTGCTCTGTACATATATGAGGGAGATTCTATGTATAGAGGAAACTTACTAGATGATGGAAATTCAGAGATCATTACATGCACAACCCAGTGAATGGTTAATGCAGGTTTTGTTACATGGTTGCTATTAAAAACAAAAATAACATAAAACAGTGTCAAGTAAGATATTTGAAATTTGGTTCTATGGCCCTGGCAAAATCCCCACTCATTTCGTGAACAGTTTTTCAGAAATACATGGAGCAATCAATATATAAGGTGAACGTTTAAATAAAGGAATATATGACAGTGAAAGTCCCAATACCACTAAA
>PVJO010021415.1:0-30082 GCA_004026905.1 Hystrix cristata | reverse complement strand
CTATTTGTACAGATATGTATTTTGACTCTTTCCCATAAATTAATGAGACAGTAACAATGAAGCTATTAAACATACAAATAGCACTTGATAATTTCAAATAAGGGTAATTCAAAGTATACTATATTGAAACATTCTATCATTCTCATGGTTTTCCATAACACATAAATGTCAAAATGCTAATTAGAGTTACTGTTTTCTTGCTGTTTAGTTGTCATAGCTGAGGTAATTTAACTGTTTATATTAGAACTGCAGGCTGTACAATCTTCTGTCAATTGTATTTACAATTAGTGACAGATTGGATTATTTTTGGTTGGAATTAAATTGTTCCTTATTTTATTCCAACTGGATATATTTTGTATAAATTTTCTAGCACCAATTACATATTGAAATGAGATTGCCTTGTCCTAGCAAATTTTGCTCTGAAATAATCCTTTAAAAAATTGAGATCTTGGTGAAAACCTCATTACTGACCATAATTGGTGTCTTCAATGGAGTAAGGAATACCAGAATCCCTCTTCCACAAAAAATTATTACAATTTTAAAGATATGTTTTTCAGATTATGTTTTTAAAATAGGTTAAAGTTTGCTACAAGTTAGCAGCTCATCAATTATTCCTTTTTGAAATGACAGGTGGGGTGTACGAACCATTGAATGTTGGTGGAAAGATTTAAGGATGGAAGCCACAATATTACTGTATTAGTTTGCTAAGATTGCCGTGACAAAGTACTACCCACTGAATGAAGTAACCAACAGAAATTTATTCTCTCACATTGCTAAAGACTGGAAGTACAAAATTGAAGCATGTTCTGTGCAGATTCCCTTTGTGGACTTTGAGAAAAAAGTGGATTCTAAGCCTCTGTCATTGGCCTATACATGGCTTTCTTCTCTGTCACTCCGTATCCTCTTCTCTCTAAATGAATCTATCTGCAAATATCTCTTTATCATAAAGACTTACTGAATTAGGAGCCACCTCACTGCAGTCTGAGTATCTTAACTGATTATTCCTATCTGCAAATAAACACACTTCCTGTATTTGTGTTTAAGTGCAAATACGAATCAAAATTCACTCTTTTATTTTTACAGTTATTCTGAAATGTAAAATATGTTGGGGAATTGATAGTACCAATACTCTAGTACTGGTATCGGCAAGCAAAAAGACACTAGAATGGTATTGAGCAAGGCATGCCAAACCAAGTGACTGCTCATTTTCAGACAATGCTGTACACTGTTGCCAAACAAGTATCTGACATATGTCTTGACCAGGATTGTTGGCTGGTACAGTGTTGCTAGGAAGATGCAGTGTGAGAGTGTCTTTTGCTTCTCAGACACATGCTGAGAAAGTGAGAATTACTGAACTGTAAAAGCCAATTGTTGAGTGAAATGATTGCTGAAAATCCAGAGATGTTGGAAGAACAGCAAACACCTCACAGACTAATAATTCATGCATGCAAGGAGAGAGAATTTATGTAGTCAGGTAATAAAATCTGTACACTAGAAACATTTATCCTTTGCAAATTAATAGAACCCCCAGTATGCAATAAGGAAGGGGGTTCCAGCACGCCCTGTGCAAGGCTCGCGTGGGCCAATTTTTGTCTTAGGCTGATTGTATTTCTGGCTGGGCAAAAACACTATATCTGGGTTACCAGTATTTTTCATCATTACATTTACATCAGCTCTGGAAAATAACTCAGTTCCTCTAAATGGAGTAATAATTCTTGTTTGGAACCCTTCGAGTTTTCTCAATGGATCAGCATGATGTCTGTCTTTCCTATTACCTCACCAATCTTCACTTTTTTTTTTTCTCCTTCTCTGCTGCATCCACATTAGGCTCCATTCTATTTATTTCTTCAAACGTCCCATGTTCTTCCCATACTTCAGCCTTCCCACATCCTAGTCTCCTTGCTTACAAGGAACTTCCTCCTGGTTTTTATTAAATTAAAATTGTCTCATCTGTTAGATCTGAGCCTGCCTAGGAGCAACTTTGTACAGCTTTCCCTAAACTCCCCAAATAGGTAAGTTCTTTGTGCTCATGTTTTCTAGTTCTATTGATAATTCTATTATTTTTTGAGCCTGTGTCTGACTTTGTGTTTCTAAAATGAAATGCATAAGACTAGGTAACTGTAAAACATAAAGTTTTATTTATCTCACAGTTCTGGAGTCTAAGAGGTCCAAGGTCAAGAGACTGCACCTGTTAAGTACCTTCTTGCTGGGGCAGGGGACTCTGTGCAGTCCGGAGGTGGCACAGGACATCACATCAAGAGAAAACAAGTACAGAGCCAGAACAGAATTAGCTTTTATAACAAACTCATTCTGCAGATAATCCATTAAACTCGATCCTTTTATCTATGGATGAATTAACACATTCCCTTTACATGAGGACTCTGCCCTCGTGATCTAATCACCTCTGAAAGGTCCCACTTGGTCACACTTCTTAACTCCTCACAGTGGGGATTCAATTTTGAACTGCGTTTTGGTGGGGAATTCAAACCATAGGTATCTTTGGCCCGATTCTCTTACATAGAATATACTGCCATGCTCAATGTCGTGTGCTAAATGGCCGGTCCGCTGTCTGTTGAGATCTTAGCCATTTTGTGGTCACAAAACCTGTGCACTAAAAAGACCACGTGAAATTTACCATTATTTATGTAAAATGGATGAAATCAAAAAGTTACTTTAAAGATGTTAGACCTTAAAACCATATAAATAGTAAATGTAAAAGTTGAGTTATGGGAACGTCCTTATAATAATAATTGTACACTGACTTATAAACACTTTTTGGATGCAAAATAAAGTACCATTAGAACATAAATATCTCCTCTACTTGAGAAAAAAAAACCTACATTTTTTGCTTCTTATCCCAGAGCACAGTTTAATCTTTTACTGTTAGATTAAAAGACATACTAAATTAAGTAAAAATTGTTTGCAAACATGAATCACTTTATTATAATAAACAAAGATGAACTTAAAAGTAGGCTAATAATAGGAAAGACAACATAAATTTTCAAACCATTAGAAAACACAAAACTGTCCACATACCTCTCTCTATTCCTTTTCCCTAATCCATGATACCTATGCCAAAAATTTAAAACCTAGTTTAAAGTTGTTGAGGGCTGGGGATGTAAATCAATGGTAGAGCACATGCTTTGCATGCATAAGGCCCTGGGTTTGATTATCAGCACCACACAGCTACAGACTCCTGTGCAGGCATGGACACACACACACACACACACACACACACACACACACACACACGATTTTTGATTCCAGGAAGAAAATGGAAATAAATCAAAATATATCAGTAATGAAAATATATGTAAACTCAATAGCTGTGATTCTTAGATTGAATTTACAAAATAAATTCTGTTTCTTTTAACTTTTATTTTAGTGGTACATTTTAGATATACATAATGGTAACATTCACCATAGGGAATTTGTACCTGTACGTGATATATTTTGCTGCTTCTTTTTTTCCCATTCCCCTCCCCTCCCTTCAACCTTTCTTCCCCTTCTTATTTACAAAAGCTTTGTTTCCATTTTTTTCTCTTTCTGTGCTCTTTTTTCTTGTTCCTTCCTTCTTTTCCCCCTCTCTCCTTCCTTGTTCCCCTTCCCACTTGAACAATTTCTTCCCTTTTCCCAATAGAATACATTTCAATCCTTATTTACACTTTCTGTTTTTCACACAAGAGAAACAATGCAGTTTTTAAACATGTGTGTCCAATTTATTTCACTTAAGAGTATGGTCTCAAGGTGCATCCATTTACCTAAAAATGTCTCAAGTTTGTTGTTCTTTATGGCAGAGTAGTACTCCATTGTATATATTAAAAAAAAATTAAAACCAAAAAAAAAAAAAAACTTCTTTATCCATTCAGCAGTTAATGGGAATTTAGGCTGTTTCTAATGTTTAGCTATTACAAATTTTACTGCTATAAACATGGGTGTGCACATATCACTGTGGTATGGTGCTTTTAACTTTTTTGGGAAGATTGAAGGAGGGAAATACCTGAGTCAAATGGAACCTCTAGTCCTAGTTTTTTGAGGAATCTCCACACTGATTTCCACAGTGGTTGCACCAGTCTACATTCCCACCAACATGGAGAAGTGTTCTTTTTTCCACACAGGCCCACCAGCATTTGTTATTGACTGATTTCTTGATAACAGCCATTCTTTCTGCATGAAATCTCAGTGCTGCTTTAATTTGCATCTCTTGAATGACCAGTGATGTTGAACATTTTTTCATGTTTCTTTGCCATTTCTACTTTTTCATCTGACAAGTGTCTATTCCTTTCAGCTTCCCGCTTTTGAATTTGGTTTGTAAATTTGAGAGTCTTTGGGAGGGTTTCTTTATATATACTAGATATTAATCCCTTGTTGGAGGAACAGCTGGCACAATTTTTTTCCCACTCTGTAGGTTGTCTCTTCACTCTGTTGGTGGTTTCTTTTGCTGTGCAAAAGCTTTTTAACAAGACAAGATCCCAGTTGTTAATTCTTTGTGATATATTCTGGGTGATCAGGGTTTTGTTTATAAAGTCTTTGCCTACACTTATGTCTTCAAGAGTTCTACCTATTCTATCTTCCAGCATATTTAGTTCCAACATATTTAGTTTTCTGTTTTAGTATTTATTTTTTATTTTAGTTTAGTGCATGTTGAAAGTTATGGGTCTAGTTTTAATCTTTGAAATGTGGAAAGCCAGTGTTTCAAGAACCATTTATTAAAGAAGCTATCTTTCCTCCAGTGAGGGTGTTTGGCCCCTTTGTCAAAGATAAAGTGGCTGAGAGTGTTTGGACTTGTTTCTACATCTTCTAACCTGTTCCACTGATCCTCGGGTCTGTTTTTTTGCCAGTATCATGCTGTTTTTATCACAGTAGCTTTGTAATATAATTTCAGGTCAGGGATTGTGATGCCCCCTACCTTGCCTTTGTTGCTCAGAATTGCGTTTACTAGTCTAGGTTTCTTCTGGTTCCAAATAGATTGTTTTCTCTAGTTTTGTGAGGTATGCTATTGGTGTTACAAAATAAAACTACCAATGTTTGACAAATATATGCCTTAAACCTAAGCATTAAAAAGGTTAAACAGAAAATTATGGAGGAAAAAAGCTATACTAGCCAAAAATCAAGTTATGAAAAATGTTAATATCAGATAAATCATTGTTCACATAAAATTTCCACTAGAGTTAGTCAGTAGATTATAATAATAAATTCAATTTAGTAGGAAATAATAACTATTCTTAATATATTATTTTCAAAAATAAAGTAGCACTAGAAAGTTAGGGCAAAAATTGAGAAAAGCAGTGGAAAATTGACAAACCTATCATTAAAATTATGTATCTCACTACATTTTCTCTCTTTCCCTAAATACTGATAAATACAAAGACAAAATTAGGAAAACTCGGGCAATACAACTAAGATTAATGTAAATGGATGTATATAGAACTTTGCACCAGTTAAAGACTATATTTTGGGGTTGGGGATTTAGCTCAAGTGGTAACCCTGAGTGCAATCCCTAGCACCTCCCCTCCCCCCAAAAAGAATGCATATTCTGCGCTTGCTTTGTCAGCACATATACTAAAAAAGAATGCATTTTCTTCTCAAACACAACTGCAGTAGTTTTAAAATTAATGAAGAATTCAGCACCACATTGTGAAATACATGGAAGAATCTACCCCTACCACATGAAAAGACCAGTCCCAGTCTCAGGTATAATATTAAAAAGACCGGTCTGACTTGTTTATGTGGTATTTCTATGAGACGTTTCATAGAAACTTTTTGTACTAAGCCTGTTGTTACAATTTACCACATATTTCCTGAATAAATATTTTTAAAGATTGGTCTGACCAACGTTCTTGAAATGGAAAAGGCTTCACTAACATTGAAATTGGCATTTCACAGAAAAGATTAGTCAAATTACTGGGAATCAGTATTGGCATGAGGAAAAAGAAGCCAGTGTGCCTGCCAGAGGCAAGGCTTTGGGCTACTTAATAATGGTCTTGTAAAAAATGTAAGAAGAGCAGTAAGAGGGAGCAGAGAGCAGATAATTGCGTTGCATGATGTGGACAGTATAGAGATTATTTCTAGTTTAAAGATGTATTAAGCTTTCCTGATAAAGGCTATATTTTTATACCTTAAATCACTTCTCTGCCATTCTTTTAGTTTTATTCTTTCTAAGTTTTAATTCTTTTATATGTTAAGCTGTTCTACCTAAAGGTACTACATTTAAACCTTAAAGTAAACTGGCAAAATTATTTGACATGATTCGTTATGGGCCATAACTTGGTTTAAGGCAGTTCTATCATACATCACATTCAATAGCATTTAGATTCTAATTTTCCACAAGGACTTTGGTTTAAGGACTTTATATTCTAAGGTGATATTCCAGCATGAGTTGTCATTGCTGTTGACATCAGCGTTAGAGAGATCCATTATTAATATGCACACTAATTAGCAACCATGTAATTTCATGATTATAGCTAGCATATCAATTAAGTCCTTAATTTTGAAAAGTATGCTATATAAGATTGCAAATCATTTTACGAGTACTACAATATGATTTCTCAATGCTACTTTCAGCATATTTTGGTTTTAAAAAGAAGCCACATAATGAGAATATCATGTCACTACACGTGGAAAAAATCTGAATTTATAGTTGTCAGTGTGATATTTGACAGCACTGATGGTATTTCATTGATGTTTGGTAGGTATTTGTAATTTTGAGTGTTAAATTCTTCACTATATAGCATGCAAAGCATTATCAAGAGTAAACAGCAAAAACTATAATTTCTCAACATTTGTCTCAGGGAAAACCACATCACCAACGTGAAAATTACACGGAGTACTTAAAAATTTAGACAGTTCTTTCAAAAAACCATTGCACAAGAATATTTGGAGTAAAGCCTAGAAATAAATCTTCCTATGGATACTCCAGATGAATCTTTTAAACACTGATATTTTCGAATTTTCTATAAGGAAGTATAGCAGAGGACAATATATTATTGCATAAGCAGACAGACTGCATTTTGAAACATTATTCAAAGACCACATTACTAAGGCAATATAAAGAATTCAAATAGTTTCAGGGATCATTCTTACCTAAAAATCCTGTTTTGGAAGTACATACTTCTGTGCCAGAAGCAAAGTAAAGGTTTGTCAGGGCCAGGGGTATAGGTACAGAATAAATGTAATGAATGTGACCAATGTATGTAGAATGTACCAATATATGCTCTTGGTTTAAAATAAAATTTAAAAAAAAAAAAGTTAACTGCCATGGGCATACTGGAAAGATAATCAAGCTGCAAAGTATTACTTGCTAATTCTGAGAGACACCTGCTTCAAGAATTTAGTTATTATTGAAGATGGGTATTAATATGCTATGTTAATATTTTCCAGAATTACAGAACCACAGAACTGGATGAAACTTCAACATGCACCAAGTTTAACCCTTTGTTGTTATTAATTAGCATTGGAGAATTGGTAATATTAAACTCTCTTTATTCAGCAATGGAAAATTTGCCTGACAGCTCAATGTCCACACTCAAGAATGTTTTACATATATATATAAAGATAGGAAGGAAGGAACAAAGGAAGGAATGAAGGGAGGGAGGGAGGAATAAAGGGAGAGAGGAAGGAAGGGAAGACAGGGATGAAAGCCTAATTTTCTTTAGTGCTGCTATATATGAAATTATTTCCCTGCTCTTTTAATGCATATAAAAATGTTGAATTTTATAGAAATCTAGGAGTCACATCTGCCAAGCTATTTTAGATTTACTGAGCTAGGAATAGCTACAAAAATGCTTCCTCTTACAGACTTGCATAATCAATCATTTGTTGCTTTCCCCTGCACAGCAACACTTGTTTTATATTACTAAGCTTTCCCCCACTTTCCAGCATTAAAGGAGGTCACAAAGTAATTTAGTTCAATGTTAAATTCAGCAAAATTAATAATATATTTATTGAGCAGTAGTTATCTGCTAATCCTTTACTGGGAACTGCAGCAAAGTCAGAATCTGTAAACCACCACAAGATTCTAATTTTATGAGACATCTACCCCTTCACTCCTATTTTATTCCCTAAAATGTTAAAGAACTAAAATTAGGCATTCTAGAATATGAGTTGAAAGGAAATGATTGTAAGAATTCAGAATTAAAAAGGAGCACTCAATATCAAAAGGAAGAGCCAGAGGTTTCACGGTAGAGATGGACACATGAGCTAATACTTGGTAGGAACTCAGTAATTCTACACCATTACTCAAGCAAAGAAATATTTGAAGTTTGGGATGAACATAATTGTGCAAAGATTAGTGAAGAGGAAGCGTATATCTCAGAGAAGCTTTTTAATATCAGATTTTTAGATGCTCTGGTTGGTTAGGAAGAATGAAAGTAGAAGGGCCAGGAAAGTATAATTGTATAATGGAAAGATTATTGATTTTGGAACCAGAAAAATTTATCTTTGCAATATCTAACAACATTATCTGGAAATTTTACCTGCATTAGTGAAGATTGGGCTTCTTATTTATACAAATTTGAATAATAAACCTTTACTTGGAGGGCTGTAGTAAAGATTTTATGAGATTAATACAGTGTATAACAAAGAATAGTCCAAAATATGAATTCTCTTTGTAACAAATATATACTCTATATATAAGAGCTTAAGGTATGTGATATAATTGATAGGATGATGGCACTCTATAGTGGAGCACATTAAATTTCTAAGTGTGCTACATACATAAAATATAAGAATGCAAGAAATTGTGTAATGGCAATATGCAGAGGTAGAAAAACTAGAGCAAACACAATTACAGAATGGGAGAAGATGAATCCCACTAAGAAAACAGAAAATAAGAGATCATAAATTTAGGAGAGCAAATAGTAGGACATAGGAATATTGACAGCAAGTAACTGGAAGAAATCAAGAAACAGGCAGTTTTCCCTGGAGTACATGTCAGAGACCTGAAATTATAAATGCCGAAAGGTTTTCATTGGCTATAGGACAATGATGAGCTATACAAAAGCAGCTTTGCCTACCAGGTTGGGGAGAGAAATCATACTACAAGAAACTAAAACATGAATGGAAGCTGATCAAGTGGAGGCAGTAAATTCCCACTGATCTTCCAGAGGACAGTAGAAAAGAGAAAACAACGTGATTAAAAGATGCTGCATTACAGTTGAAAATGAGCCAAGAAGAAACTGAATTGTGGATCAAAAACGAGTCTCCATGGACTGACTGGGAATGTTTAGAGGGGATAAAGTGAAAACTGAATGGGAATATTTACAATCTGTAATAAATACAGTGACAGGTTGTATATAAAATTTTGATCATCAACTACAGGAAACCCCCCACTATTTTTAGATAAATTATATAACAGGGGGGCTTTAGGAAAGGAATAAGGAGAAGAGAGAGTTATAGCTTGCTTTCTTTGCTGGAAAGAAAATGAAATGTATTATACACACAGATTAATTATAAATATAATCTCTATTAAATATCACTCAGTGCATAGTTTCCATGGGTGGCTTTCAAGAACTAGAAAAGGACAAAAAAAGGAGATTTTTTATTTTAAATGGATATTAAATATACATTTTTTTCAATATACTGTATGTTTTCTTGTCCACTCACTTCAGGGTATAAAATCAACAACATTGTCATCCTAGGAAGAATGATGATAGTTTTGCTTTGAGAATAATAAAAATTTAGGGACCAATACCCATCAAGTGACATATGATCTAAGTTAGAATCATGAAATATAAGAATTTTATCATCTAAATATTAAAATATATATAGATACAAAACCCTAAAATTAAAAAGATCAAAGTAAAACAGGATCATATTTACAATTTCTAGCGTGTGAAATACAAAACAAAATTTCTGACCATCCATCTTCATTAAAGATCCAACTTCCTCATTTTCATAAGCAACTTTGACAGTGGACATCAGGCAGGATTCTACTTTGCTTTATTACAATCTGTTTCCTCATTCACCAACTTTTCTTGAAATTCATTCAGTTCCTGACATACCATATTTTGCCTTATGTTGATGTTCACTTGGAAATAATTGTTTTCCTAGATTCTAATGGCACCCATTCCAGCAGCTGCAAGCTCACTGAGAACGCAGCAAATGTGTATGCATTGTATAAACTTCTTCCAAGTAAGACTGCTGCTTAATTGTCAAGATTGCTGTCAAGTACCATGACCACTGCATAGCATTTGAATCTGAATTCCATGTATTGGGCTTATTAGAGAATTTACTTGAAGGTTGAATGAGAAAATTGTTCATTTGTTTGACGGAAACAAATCTAACTTGATATTAAATTATTATTCCTTTAAACTACCTGAGCAGTACAGCACAACTAGTTATGTGTATCAGTTTTGGTGTTCGACATGGATAAGAGTTCTAGCTACTCATTTTAACACTCTGTGTAATCTTAGTCAAGTTTCTTAACCCATCCTAACCTCAGTTTCACTCTAGGTAAAATAAGAATAATTAAATAATTCTTCTCTAAGCAGCATTTGCAATTTAAATGAAATAATATATGTCAATCACTTAGCATGGTGACTGCCAGACCTTTAGTTCTCACTGAATTGTAGCTACTATAATTATCCAGTCAAGGGCATAACATGAGAGAAAATATTTCAGATTTCTTAATTCAATGCTATACATTTTAGACTAAGTAATTAGTATGTATTTTTCAATTATTTTATGTTAAAATGTATTTCAAGAGATTTGGATGGTGGCTTAGAACAAAATATACATTTTTAAATTTATGTGTACATATTCTAAACCTAAGGTTGGAATTCTTCTATTTCCTCTGAAGAGATAACTTGCAGTTTTCTCTGTTCTTTTTTCTTCCTTCCATGCTGACTGCTCTGTGGGCTTCTGTAGATGGGCTAATGCTGCTGGTGACCAGTCACTTCAGAAGCAAAGAAAATGGTCTTCACCATTTTCTCAAACAACAGAACACTAATGATGATAGAGCCATCTGTGCCACAAAACTGTCATGGTCTGGTTTACTTTACTACTTAAACTGTTCGTACCTACATTGTTACTCCTTCCCTTTCTAGTGGATTAGTGGTTTAGACATCGAACTGACTAACAATTATATAAACATTAGTTTTCATGGCACTCAGCAGCCACCTTTTATCTCATCCAGTCTTTCATACTTGGTGACCATGTTACCTCCAGAAATTTCTAGTTTACCATCTCACCCGCCCTTAATGTTTGTCTCTAAATTCTAAAGTGTGAATCCAAGACAATCTTTACCTCACTGCCACCACCACACACTGCTATTGCCCTCACTGTGGCAAGAGAATAAATGCAGAGAATGAAACTGCGTAAAATAAAGTTCCTTATTTGCTTATCCATAAATGAGATGAAAATCTGTGTTTTTTATACAGTTCTATTGCAAGATATATAGCAAGACCAAACTGTATAAGTAAATGCAAACCCAATCAGAGATTTTCCAAGAAGTCTGCATATTATAATTCCTGATGTGTGGACAATGCCAAACACCATAATTGTGCTGACTTCTGAAGAAATTAAGAAGACAAAAAGGTCATCTTCTATGTCCACCATTTATTGGATATATCTTACCTAAAACACATAAGTGGTCTAGATAATGAAAAAAACTCTATATTAGCAAAGAAAAAAGAGCTAGCAAGTGTTCGCTCTGGTATATATTCAGGGGGCAAGGATCACTGAATGGAAGGATTACTGAGGAATAATTGTATTCCCTTTTCCTGTCAACCAGAGTGTTTCCCAAACTTTCCTGTGGTTAATTTCAAGGATCTAAAATGTTAAAAGTAAATTAATCAAGCCTCTAGAAGGTAACAAAGAAAAAACATTTTTTTAAGTGGGATGCATATTTCACAAGAAGGATATAGAACCCACTAGCCATAAAAGAAAAAGTATGATAAATTTACATTAGAGCTTGCATTCTTCAAACACAATGTAAAATAAAAATGAAAGAAACAGATTGGGAAAGGAAATTCCTATCTGGAAGATAAATTTACAACTCATCCAGCTCAATTCAGAACAGCAAAAACCATTAGAGATTTGACAAAAGATTTAAAACTTTACATTTCCGAACGGCCAATAAATTGGAGACACATATCAGTTTTCCCAGAACAATTGTTTTCTATACCTCCTAGCTTTCAATCAATGCTTTGCTTTGAATTAATGGCATATTCTATTCTCAAGAATTAACTTTGCAAAAGATTATACTAATATAAATTAATGTAATTATATTTTATTTTTATAATTGTAGTCTTGAAATATTAACTCAGACCTAAGAGTTCAAACCAATTAATCTGTTACCAAAGTCTCCCTTATTGAAAATGCTGTCTACATAACAGACTAAAATTTTACTGGATTCCATGCCACCATTATGTCAGTCTTTGTAGTCTCCCTAAGCCACCTGAGTTTTCTCCTGCACTGATACCAAAGGACTTTTTTCCTCTCCTTGATTCTGTGTTGGGCAGGTTTTCTTTTCTGGCACACGTGTAATATATCCCTGTTAGTGAGTATTTGGTTAGTTCTATTACTTGAAAATTATTTTAACCTCTTGAGATAAATTTTAATTTTGTTCATGGTCAAAAGTCAATCATCATTGCTTTTCTTTGATTTCTAGTTCTATGACTATATTAACTACACCTTTCATACTTGACTAATCTGGAAACTTCATACACATGCTATTGAAATGAAATGTTACATGATTAATATATTTTTGTGCATTTATTGATTGTGGTTTTGTGGATATATTTATGTATAATTATATGGCTTAAATAAATACCTATAATTACATGAAATGATTTGTTGATATGTAGATATCCTGTTTGAAATGCTGTGTGAATAGCAGCGTAGTACTTGTTTTAGTTACTTTTCTCTCATTGTTGGGGCAGAATACTCGACACCCAAAGTTAGGGGAAGAAAGGTTTATTAGCTCACAGCCTGCAGAGGTTTCAGTCTATAGTCCGCTGGGTCGAGGCAGGGCGGCATGGCAGAGACAGGGCGGACCGGCAAGGCAGCAAAGTAAAGTGAGGAAATGCAAGGAATGTATGCAAATAACCAATGCAAACAAGCAGCTAATTAGCCTCTTCCTGTATCTTTTATCTAGGCTACCTGCCCCCAGGGCAGCCCGCACTCCCACCCCCAATCTCAGTCTCACATCCTTGATCCCAGCAGAACCATGCCAAACTGATCAATGGATCAATTTAGTAATCACACACTCTAGATCCAGCTATCTCTTACCACATGAGGCTTTGGGGGGACATCTGGACACAAACCATAAAAGTACTGAAATAAAAGGTTTAGATTTAGAGTCAAACTAATATTGTTCAAATACCACCTCTGTTACTGCTTTATTAAAGAATATCAAATGGTTTAACTTCACTTCTCTGTATCTAGGTTACTTCATTAATTGTTTTCAAGATTAAATTGTCTAATGCATATACAGCACTCAGAATACAGTTAGATAAGATGATACTTCTGCCTTGCAGACAGTAAATGCTAAATAGTAATCATTACAGGCTGGTTTTATTCAGACAATGCAAAGCTGCTGAAACCAACAGATTCAATGAATTAGTAGCTTGACATAAAATTTCCCAACACTCAGGAAGCTGAGGCAAGAGGATTGCTGAAAGCTGGAGGTCACCCTGGGCTACACAGTGAATTCAAAGCCAGCCTAAAATACATAGTGAGACCCTGTGTCTAAAAAAATGAAAAACACAAAAGCACACACATACATACATACGTATACTATATGTGTGTGTATATATATATACATATATACATATATATATATATATATATATATATATATATATATATACCAAGAACATAAAATTTGATTCTCATTCATATTTCTTTTCCAAGGTGAGCAGTCCCAACTAGTCACGATATTCAGATTATTTTCATCATGTTGTTTTGTCACTTACGAGGGCTTTGTTTTTGTCTGTAAATTCAAAGTGGGTCATGGACATGGCCGTGCTCCAGCTGGCTCAAAGACAAGAGAACACGGAGGAGCTCGTGTTCAATGCCTTACAGCTCAGAACTGCAGAGTGTATGACATTTTCATTCATAGTCCATGGCCAAGAATGTAGTTTATCACCAGGGCTAGAGGAAGCTGTATAAATGCAGTCTACTATCCTCTTATTCTGGAAAAATGAGAGAGTAAATTTGACTGGAAAACAACAGCCAGTAACATGCTGATATCTGCAACATGTGGTTGTTTCCAGGGGTGATTATGATGGGTAGGAATGATATAAGAAAATATCACTCCAAATAAGTGTTTCCCAAGTGACTAAAATTATTTGTATAAATAATGGTAATATAGGAGAGATCGAGCCCAAGGACAAGTACAATTTTACTCAATCTGTACCGACTATTAAAAAGAAAATTGCTGCCATAGAGAAAAATCTTGTTTCACAGGTATTCAAGTAGCAATTTAAGCTAAAATTCCTCAACTGGAAGTAGACCTGAAAACTTTCTTCAGAACGTATTACTGAGGTCCAGGACGTTGTAGACTATACTTTGGGAGCCACTGTTCTAGTTTGCTGCCTGGCTTCCCAATCCTTTGTACATGATGCATTATAAAATGGTACCCACAACAGCAGAGAACTCAGGTAAGTCAAGTCCTAAAGGTTCTAGAGCTTGCTGCTGGATGATTGTGTCTGATTATGTTCCATACCTAACTGGACAAAAAGAATTTTTCTTTCTGATATATTGTTAGAGGAAGTCATTGTCAGCAGGTCTTTGGGCCTGCTGTAAGCCACTGGCAAACGCCCTCCTTCGCAGTGTTGGAGGCAATTGTTAGCATGACATCTGTGGTGACTCCAGGCTACTATGGTAATTTCAGGACTATGAAGTCTCCTGGGTCCTTCGCCTTCCTCCCTCTTTCTGTCTTCTCTGCTGATTGTGCTTCCTGAGTGAAAATCTAAAAGCAGATAATTGCAGCAGCAAACAACTCTATTTTTCCTCCCTCTATTTCCAGCCTTAGTACTCTGGGTGAAAACTTGCTTTTAAAAGAGTATAAGATTTCCATAGACATTTAAAACTTACCACAAAATATAAAACCTGTTTCCTATTACATTTTCTAAAATCATACCATATTTCTAGATATGCATTGGAGACCCTCTTAAAATCTGGCCATACCAAGTCACTAAAATTAATTCAAAATAAAATAACATCAAGAATATTTTATTATAATAATTTTAAGTATTTTAGTTATTTTATTTGAGAATGTCAAAATTAGTAACTTGGACATTTTTGCAAAATTATCTCCTTATTGTAGCACTTTAAGAGATAAGAAGAAAAACTTGAAAGTTAACCACGAAGGTACATCAATGATACATTTCATGTCAAAATACAAATCAATACAGGACTACTGTTATTGTCTACCATGAAAAGAACGCAATGTTCTATATCTTCCTAGGAAACATCCTAACATCCCTAGTTGAGGCACTTAATTGATGTTAACAGTATCTGATTTAAGTCTTATTGATTAAAACTATGCTCTTTTAAAATTCAAAATAAATAAAGAAATATGAACAAGTTTAGAAATCAGTGCAGTGCTGGGAGAGGAGAGGGAATTGGTGGATAAGAGAGGGTAGTTCTTGTTTCTAACTAGCTGAAATTAAATTTGGAACCCAAATATGTAAGGTGAACTCAAATATTTCAGTAACATTGTGACAACTGTGTGTGTGTGAGAGGGTGGAGATAATGTAATGGTTCTTTTCCTGCAATGGTGAAATTAAAGGTAGCGACTGGAAATCATGGATGCTGTAGTAAAGAAAGAAATCTGCCAAGGAAGTTCCTATACAATAAGAGGTTAAGTGCAAGGCCAGCTCTAAAGATATAGCACTGAAGCCTAGTAATCACCTACCTGAAGACAATCAACCCACACATAACAGTACTAACTTCATCTCAAAGAGCAACTGTTTCTTTTAGCCTGACACATTTTCTGGGGTGGAGCAACTTTTGAATGCAAATTTATATAAGTAGTGCTATAACATGAAAGTTACCCTAAACTTAATTGTACTCTCATTTTAAATTTTCTGGTGGCAATATTTCAAAAACTCCATTTCTGTTTCCTAAATATAAAATGTACTCATACTTGCTGAAATTCATTGAATGGAATAGCTGAACTTTTGAAAATGGAACCATAGAATTAATTAAACTATTTTACAAAGCAAATAATTAAACTTGAACAGACAGATACAGCTGACAAATATACAACGTCTAGGGGCCAAAAAGCAAAATTATACAAATTTAATTTAAACATCATAATTGAATTCTATTTGCAATTTTAGAATTGTGCAACACTTCATTCTATGAAACAGTATGAGTGTACCATTGAACTGAGCAAAAGTTGGCTTCATATAGCCAAAAGGGGGCCATAGAAAACCAAAAAGACGCAACATTTCAGTTACTTTCCTGGTAAAGGTTAAAGATGAAGGAATGTCCTTGTAGTACCAGCTATGTGGTCTGTTTGAAGATTTGGCATTATCTCTATCTTGATTTCATGGAAGGTCAAATAAACAACTTAGTTTCTGCTCGCTGGCTGGGAACTTCAACATAAGTAACTCCATTCTGGTTTGGTCTCTGAGCCTAGTACAAAGCTCACTCCAAATCAATGGCCCCCTGTAAATTTCATTTAACTCAAGTCAAGTGGTTGATTTTGTTTTTGCTTTCAACTGCTCTAGAAATCTCTAGATAACCATACAGGATTTCTGAAGAAGCACTAGGAGTAGATAAAATTGTTTCCTCTTCTTTATAATTTCTATGTCCCTGATACTTGAACAACAAGTTGAGTGAACAGCAAAAGTTCTTCATAGAACTAACTCTCCTTGCAGTTTCAAGAATTGGAAGTTTACACCACGGTAGACCAAGGAACTCAGTGGAGAAAATATGTCAGACTTCACTTTTATCTCCTCTGTTCCTCACTGCTTTCTGAGTAATATAACTTTCCCTGAGCCTACAGGAGAATTCATGAAGAGGAATGTATACAGACAGGAAAAATAATTACTGAATAATCTGGGTGGTAGTCTACTAGGACAGAAATATCCTAACATTAGATTTAACAGATATCTTTAAATGCTTTTGAAATTATGTATTAATCAAACTTTTTAGTTGTTTACTTTTTAAGTGATGTTTACAAAACTACTAGCCAAATAAATAAATGATCTCCTAAGAGGCAAATCTGCCAACAAAATTAAGTAAGCTAATTATCATACTTAAATATAATGACTGATGCTGCACCCAAAGGCTTTCTCTGAATTTAAAAAAGATTGTTATGGAAAAGTTTATGAGGGAAAAATGAAAAGTGAGGTGTTAAGTCTTTGCTAATTGATAAAAATCCAAATTGTACATTAAAATAACAGATTTGTCACTTATATGACTTTTTAATAAAGGAAGTTACAATACACTCATTTAAGCAATTAATATTTAAAAGCAAATAGTGGTTATTTATTCTATAATCTGTGGCCCATCAATCTTGGAATCCTCTGATCACAAAATAGAATGCTATTGAAGATGCAAAAATCACAGATCTATGAAACAGAAAAATACATATGCATCATTTAAAGTGCTTGACCTACAAAAAGCACATAACTCAGGAGGAAAGCTGAGTCATTGATGTCTTGCATAATCTGTTTTGGGACATAACACAGTACACAATGCTACAGCAACAAAATGCATAATTTCTATATCAATCACCTACAGATTCTAAGGACTAAACACTTACCTTCTCTACAGCTATTTATCTGGAAAAATCACCCTAGTCATTGAAGCAGTACTCCCAGAGACACACAGAAATCTATTTCTCACAATGTGGATGCATTATTTGATCTAAATTTAAAAACAATTAAGCAACTATGATAAAAGGTGAGAAAGCAAAGTCTTGTATCCAGAGGCCAGACTTTGAGCTCCGTGATCTAGACAGGAATATAACTTCCTGGAGCCAAACTTCCCATCTTTCTAAATATGGCATGAAAGTATCTTTCCCAATGAACTGTTGCAATTGGGCTGGAATAATATGTATAGGCACACCTTTTAATTTTAAAATAAGGTAGTACCAATACTTGTTATAATTAAAATAACATCAGTGCCCTTCATATCCAAAAGTTCTACATACATTTTCAGGAATCAGTAAAAAATTATCTTTGGTGACAATAGGAACAGTGACATTTAGCCCACTGAGACAAATATCACTCAAACTGGGGCAGGAAATCATCTTGTTTTTTCATACTAATTTTAGAGAACTTTTATGATCATCACTTGTTAGGGTTGACACAGTTGAAGGTCAGATAAAACCCGTTTTAAAATTTGTGGGTTGTTACACCAGTTCAAAGCACCAACCTGCCTGGTGCTTTTCTCTATAGAGCACTAGCTAGGTATGAGCAGGATCTCTTGGTTGTAGAGAAAGAAAATTGTGCACACACAGAAGATGAAATCTTAGGACCCTCTAAATGCACTGGAGCCTCCTTTTCCATCAGAAGCAGCTCTTCCTTATTCTAGGGGAACTAATCTTCCTTTACATAAAATCTGACATTAAATTTGCTTGGGGCATCCTCCTTATAAGAAAATA
Organism: Hystrix cristata; assembly: GCA_004026905.1. Lineage (NCBI taxonomy): Eukaryota > Metazoa > Chordata > Mammalia > Rodentia > Hystricidae > Hystrix > Hystrix cristata. The sequence continues at coordinate 11,517 of PVJO010021415.1, read as the reverse complement.
TTGAACCCAGACATGGTGGTGGATGCATGTAAATCTCAGCATTCTAAGAAGCTGAGGTAGAATTGCAAATTCAAGCTCAACCTGGACAACTCAGAGATTTAGCGAGACCCTCTCTCAAAAAGGTGTGTGTGGGAGGTTCATACTGTAGCTCAACAGAAAGGCTCTGGGTTTGATTTCTAGTACTGTGAAAAAGAACAGAGAGGAGAAGAGGAATGGACAGGAGAAAGAGAATATTGAATCTCTTCATTACTCACCCTTAATAAGAGCTCTTGTAGCCCAGATAGGAAGGTATGAGCTATGCTCTAGAAAGGATGATGATGATGATAATTTTATATATAGACAGAAAACATAACAAATTTAATCATGTATGTATAGATATATACGGTAAGCACCGAAAGACTATTTGTGTGAAATAAAGACCTTCTATGATTAACAATGTACAATGTGCATATTGTACCCTGAGTTTTAGTCACTCATAATATTATCAGTAAGTAAATACAATATAGAAAAATATGAACATCTAAAGTTTTTCTCCCATGTTTTGTAATGTACTATTCAGTCCAGTATTGTATAAAGTTTCAATGTACTTAATAGTAAGTGATTAGGAACTCTTTTGAGGTTTACTACTTAATAGCGAAATACAAAAAACTACATACCATTAGAGAAACAGTTTTTCATCTGCCATAAAAAAGAATGAAAGAATACACAGAAAACCACAGGCAGAAAATATAATACCTTCTATTCTCAGGCACTAACATCAGAAATCCCACATAAAACATTACTAACAGCATGAAAAACAAATATGAGAAGAAACATGCAATGTGAACTTCTGTTATACAACTGGATAAAGGTGCACATGTTTATAATAACTCTTCCCTTACTATATTTATTAGGTTGCAATTGAACAATAAAATAAGAGCAAATTTTGTGTTTATAAACCTGTCAACTAGGCTTAATGACACCAAGTAGTACATATATCAGTTTCAGAAGTGCCTCTATTAAGAAAAACATATAAAGGCTACGTAAGTAGCAGTTGCAGAGTTCCTCTGTGGCCCACTTAATTCTGAGGTAATGAAATGGAGTCTAACAAAGCTGAATGTCAGATGTTAGAAAAAGTATCTTTATCTTTAGACAGTGTGACTTATCAAATCAATGGTCAGAGTAGCACCAGTCCCTTCTCTGGCAATGATCAAGGACTAGGGTCCATCATACACTTATTGCTGTGAGATAAAGCAATCCAGTAAGACCATTGGCCTTATGGCCACTTTCACATTCTTCCTGGAGGGTGCAGCAGCTTTTCCAAAGGCATAATGTGAGACTGCATCCCAGCCTTGCAATGGAGATGTGCCATGTGATGAACCACCTGTTCCAAGCCCTCATCCCATCATGTCGTCATTCTCTTACAACTGATTACCTTCAGCACTGGTTACATAGCTTGAATGGGGATGACTTCAGCTCATGAATGGTTCTGCTGATCAGGAGGCTGACCCCTACTCTGGCAAGGCAGCATGCATGGCAGCAATCACAGACAAGTTAGTGTCACCTCTCAGAGCCACCGAAGGAAAGATTTACATGGAACATATTTAATCAGCAGTATATTGACTCTTTAATTAAAAAATATCTTATGATGAAATGAATTTTCTCCACTGCCGGGACAGCTGCTATTACTGAAATTTTAAAAACTCAAGGTGAAAATAGGATCCATAGGTACTTTTCTTTTTTTTTTTAATTATTATTTCTTACCAAAAAAAATGTATTGGTACATTGTATACATAATAATCACATTCGACGTGGTTATTTTGTACCTGTACATGATGTACCTTGGTTTCACCCCTCTTCCCCACCCCTCCCTTCTGTTCCCCTACCCTTCCCTATTTGCAATAGGTTTATTTATATTTTTTCATTTTTTTCCCTTTCTTCTTTCTTTTAACCTTCCTTCTTTTTCCCTTTTCCCTATCTAGTTCTCCTCTCTTTTGAATACCTTTGTTTTTAACATAATACCTATTATACGTCTTTGTCCTTATTTATGGTTATGATTTCTCATACCAGAGAAACAACTCTATGTGCACTGATGTCTGATTTATTTCACTTAAGAGTATGTTCTAGAGGTGCATCCATTTACCTACAACTGTCTCCCGTTTATCCTTTTGCATGGCAGAGTAGTATTCCACTGTGTAGAAAAATCACATCTTCTTTAGCTATTCATTAGTTGTTGGGCATTTAGGTTGTTTCCAAGACTTAGCTATTACAAATTGTGTAGCTATGAACATGGTTGTGCATACATCACTGTGATATGATGGTTTTAATTCACCTGGGAAGATACCAAGCAGAGGAATAGCTGGGTCAAATGGACCCTAGTTGTAGTTTTTTGAGGAATCTCCACACAGATTTCCACAGGGGTTGGACCAATCTACATTCCCACCAACAGTAGAGGAGGGCACCTTTTCCCCCTGCAGCCCCGCCAGCACTTGTTATTGGTTGATTTCTTGATAATTACTGTTCTTTCTGGAGTAAGGTGTTATCTTAGTGTTGTTTTGATTTGCATCTCTCAAATGACCAATGATGTTGAACACTTTTTCCTATATTTATTTGCTATTTTTTATTTCTTTGTCTGAGAAATGTTTATTCATTTCAGATACCCATTTTTGGACTGGATCTTTAAATTTGAGGGGTTTGATTTTTTTGAGTTCTTTATATATTCTAGATGTTAGACCTTTGTCTGAGGGATGGCTGGCAAAATTTTTTTCCCAGTCTGTGGGTTTCAACCCGCTTTATTGGTGATTACTTTTGCTGTACAAAAGCCTTTTAATAGAATGTGGTCCCAACTACTGATTCTTTGTATTGTTTCCCATGCAGACTGGGTTCTGTTTATAAATTATTTTCCTGCCCCTATGTCTTCAAGAGTTCTTCCTATTCTACCTTTCAGTAGATTGAGTGTTTCTGTTTTAATGTTTAGATCTTCGATCCACAGTGATTGTAGCTTAGTACATGGTGAGAGACATGGATCTAATTTTAGTTTCCAGCATGTGGCAAGCCAGTTTTTCCAGCATCATGCATTAAAGAGGCTATCTTTCGTCCAGAGAAGGTGTTTGGCTCCTTTGTCAAAGACAAGATATTTGAATGTGTTTGGAGTTGTTTCTGTATCTTCTAGCCTGTTCCATTGGTCCTTGGGTCTGTCTTCATGCCAGTACCATGCTGTTTTTGTCAATGTAGCTTTATAGTATAATTTCAAGTCTGGGACTGTGATGCCCCCTGTCTTATTGCTGTTGCCCAGAATTGTTTTTGCTATTCGTGGTCTCTTCTGGTTCCAGATTAATTTCATGCTTGTTTTCTCTAATTCTGTGAAGTATGTTATTGGTATTTTGATTGGAATTGCATTAAATCTGTATAGTAATTTAGGAAGTATGGCTATTTTCACTATGTTGGTTCTTCCTACCCAAGAACATGGGATATCTTTCCATTGTCTGAGATCCCTTTCAATTTCCTTTTTTACAGTACTGTAGTTTTCAATGAAAAGATCTTTTACTTGCTTTGTTAGATAGATAGTACTATAGTACTAAGTATTTCAGGTTTTTTTTTTTATCCAATTGTGAAAGGAATATCTTCTGTTATTTCTTTCTCAGTGAGTTTGTTATTGGTATATAGGAATGCTATTGACTTTTAGGTGTTGACTTTGTATCCAGCTATGCAACTGAATTTAGTTATTCAATCTAGAAGTCTTTTGGTGGAATTCTTGGGGTCTTCTATGTAGAGTAACATGTCATCTGCAAATAATGATAGTTTAACTTCTTCCTCTCCTATCTTTATTCCTTTTATTTCTTTCTCTTGCCTGATTGCTCTGGCTAATGTTTCTAGAACTGTATTGAATAATAGTAGTGATAGTGGACAACCTTGTCTTATTCCAGGTTGGTCAGAGTGTATAATCTTCCTGATAATTTCTTGCATTCTGTTTGCCAGAATCTTATTGAGAATTTCTGCATCTATATTCATTAGGGAAATTGGCCTGTAGTTCTCATTTTCATTTGGATCTTTTTCTGGTTTTAGTATCAGAGTAATGCTGGTTCCATAAATGATTTTGGAAGTACTGTTTCCTTTTCAATTTCATTAAAGAGTTGGAGGAATAGTGGTATTAGATCATCTCTGAATTTCTTGTAGAATTCAGCTCTGAAACCATCAGGACCTGGGCTTTTCATTGTTGGTAGGTTTTTAATTACCTCTTCAATTTCAATGGCTGATATTGAGTTATTTAGTATTCTTATGTCATCTTGATTCAGTTTTGGTAGTTCACATGTTTCTAAGAATCTGTCCATTTCTACAGTGTTTTCCATCTTGTTTGAGTATAGGTTCTTGAAGTAGGTGCTTATGATCCTTTGGATTTCTGTAGGGTCAGTTTGGAATTAACCCCTTTAATTTGTTATTGCATGGATTTAGGTTTTTTCTGCCCTTTTTTGGATAAGATTGGCTAAGGGTTTGTCTATTTTATTTAATCTTTCAAAGAAACAACTCTTTGATTCATTGATTCTTTGTACTGTTTTTTTTTTTTTAGTCTCAATTGCATTAATTTCAGCTCTGATCTTAATAATTTCCTCTCTCACACAAGCTTTGGGTTTGATTTGTTCTTCTTTTTCTAGAAGTTTGAGGTTCAACACTAAGTTGTTTATTTGAGCTTGTTCTGTCTTTCTGATGTGGGAGTTCAATGCAATGAATTTCCCTGGAAGCACTGCTTTCATTGTATCCCATAGGTTCTGATATGTTGTATTGGCATTATCATTAAACTGTATAAATTCGTTATTTTCTTCTTTAATTTCTTCTGTGACCCAACTGTTGTTCAGAAGGATGTTATTTAGCGTGATGTGTTTATGTGATTTTTTTGGTTTCTGTTACAATTCCAGTTTTATTGCACTATGGTCTGATAGTATGCATGGAATAATTTCAGTTCCCTTACATTTACTTAAACATGCTTTATGAGCTTGTATGTGGTCAATTTTGGAGAATGTTCCCATGTGCAGCTGAGAAGAATGTGAATTCTGCTGTTGTGGGGTGGAACACTCTGTAGACATCCGATAAGTCCATTTTTTCACAGATTTGATTCAGTTCTGATATTTGTTAATTTTTTGTCACGTTCATCTGTCTATATGTAACAGTGGGGTACTCAAGTCTCCCATTATAAATGTGTTAGTGTTTATTTGATCTTTCATGTTCCTTGCTTTATGTAGTTAGGTGCACCGATATTTGGTGCATAAAGATTAATGATTACTATTTCTTCCTCTTGGAGTTTTCCCTTGAGAAGTATGTAGTGACCTTCTTTGTTCCTCTTGATCAGTCTTGAAGTTCAGTTTGTCTGAGATTAGGACAGCTACCCCTACTTTTTTCTGTGTTCCTGTTGCATGAAATACTGTTTTTCATCCTTTGATATTCAGTCTATGGATTTCCTTTTGAGTTAAATGTGTCTGTTGTATGCAACATATTGATGGATCTTGTTTCTTGATCCATTCTGCTAGTCTGTTTCTTTTGATTGGTGAGTTGAGACCATTTACATTGATGGTTACAGCTGTTATATATTGACTTATCATTGTTATAGATCTTTTCTGTTATTGGTTCTGTGTTTCACCTTAGTTTAACTGTTTGTCTTCCCTAATAGATTCTTTCTATTAGTGTCCTTGTAATTATAATTTCCTTTTTCCTTTTCTAATGATGTCCTTCAAAATATTTTATAGAGGTTGTTTGGAGGTCATGAATTTCTTCAGTTGTTCTTTGTTGTGGAAGTATCTTATTTCATTGTTGAGTTTGAAAGATAATTTGGCTGGGTACATCAATTTGGGCTGGAGATTGTTTTCTTTTAAGGCTTGAAATATTTTGCTCCAGGCTCTCCTTGATTTAAGGGTTTGTGTTGAGAAGTCCACTGAGATTCTGAATGGTTTACCTTCATAGGCGATTTGTTTTTTTCCTCTAACAATTTTCAGTATTCTGTTCTTTTGTTGAATTTCTGAAATCTTGAGTATTATATGTCTTGGTGTAGATTTATTTTGGCCATGGGTAATTGGGGTTCTATATGCTTCAATTATCTGTATGTCTAGTTCTCGTCTCACACTTCAGAGGTTTTCTGTCATTACTTCTGTAAATAATCTTTTTATATCCTTTGCACTGTTTCCTTCTTTTTCATTCAGTCCAATCACTCTTATGTTGTTCTTCTTTGCATCATCTTGCAGTTGTTGTATTGATTTTTCATAGTCTCTAGCTATTTTTAAGATGTTTTCCTTTTCATGGCCATGAATTGCAGTCCTGTCTTCTAGTTCTGAGATTCTGTCTTTGCTTTCATTTAATCTATTGTATACGCTTTCAAAACAGTTTTTGATTTCTTCAATATCTGTTTCATGAGTTCCATTTCTTGCCTAAGTTGAGTGGTCAAGTTTTCCATTGTTTTTCTAAGGTCCTCCTTTTTTTTTTTTTAATCTGTGTCTACTCTAAATTTGCTAAGCAGGTCTTTCATTATGTTCGTCATCTCTTTCTTAACTTGGCCAATTATTAGTAATCTGATGTTCTCTACAGCCTTGTCCATCTGTTTTTTAACTTCTGCTGCTATCGTTCTGAAAGTTTGGTTGGGTGTTTTCTGATTTCCTCTATTTCATTTTCCTCTGGATTTGTTCTGGGTGGGCTGGGGGTCTGGGGTTGTATTTTACTTCTGGGTCTCATCATTTTCTTTGGGTGTATAAGTATTTCCCCCCTTTTAGTTTCAGTATTGATTTTTATATGTTTTTTGGGAGGTTACTTGAAGACAAATATCAGTGTTTTCCAAGGAGAAGTCTGTTCCTTCAGTGTTTTCTATGTGGGTCTTGGCTTTTGTGTCTGTCTCAAAACCTTGGACTATGTTAATGATTATTACCCCAGTACTGCCATATGAGAAAGTACAACTGGTTATAACCTGTGTAACACCCTTGTTGCACTAGTACATTAGCAATAGCATTAATTACATTCATGAAATTGACCAACTGTGGTAACTATCAACTTTGTATTTTTAACCATAGGAGCAAGGTCAACACAGTTATAAAGCAGAATCCAATATAAACTAGGAATTTGTATGTAGTGGGTTTCCTGTTAGTAAAGAGGTTATTACCCTGTATGTAGGGGGGATTACGAGGGATAGGGAAAGTCAGTGAGCTCAACGAAGAGAGTTCTAGTCACTGTAAGGCTTAAGGATAAAAGGATGTTACTTTTACTTGAGAAACTTGTGTAGATAGTGTAAGAAAAGTGAAGGGTGGGAGTAGTGGGTCAAACCATATAGAATCTAGAAAATATTCACTCATATGAAAAACGAGAGAAAACAAAAAGAAAAATCAGAGCAGTTGGTTGAGCAAGGTGAGAGACAGAAAAGGGAGTAGAGGGAAGGAAAGATATTAGCAAGGCAGGAGTCAATACAAGTAAAAACCTAAACAACAACAACAAAAGAACAGGTAGAAAAGAGAACACATCAGACAGGTAACAGAATGAGTAATCGAAAGAATAAAGAAAAAGAGAAACAAAAAAAAAACAAAACTATATACATATACATATATATATATACATATATATATACGTATATATGTATATATATATATATGAGAGAGAGAGAGAGAGAGAGAAAGGGAGGGAGGGAGATTTTTCTGATGTCCACCATTTTGTGGTGGTGCGCAGGCCAAAATCTGATTCTGTACTTGTTACCCCTACTGAGTCTGCAGTGGTTAGTGCTGTGTACTATGCTGATCCTGGCCTCATTTTTGTACATCTTTGCACCTGAAATATTACTAAAAATAAAGTGTTTGTAATATAAAAATATTTTGTAATGAAAGAATATGATAATATTAAGTACCTGAATGAGGCAAAAAAAGAAGGAAGAAAGTCATATAGTTGAAGGAAAATTGCTTAGCAGAGCTTTCTGTATAACACATCCAAAACAAACTCCAACGCTCCTCACCATTTCTGCAGGGGAGTGTCAGGCGCACCGCATCTAGAGGTTCCACTGAGGATGGAGGACTAGTGGTCAAGCATTTAGGAAATCTGAGGCCCTTGTATTCTGGGCTCTGCATTTGCACAAGAAAATCCTGAAGTGGAGAACAGCATCAGCCTCTTCTCTTCAGTGTAGTCTCATCCTAGGATGGCTCTCCATCCAGATTTCCCTAGAGACAGTTTATGGAGAAAGGCTATTTGCAATTCAAATATTTTGATATTGTGAGATAAACATACTTGGAATGTTTTCTTGATTTCCATAGGACCAAAACTCAGTACAGTAATTTGATTATCCATTTTTTGCAATTCTTGTGATAATTTTATAATTTGAGAAAGCTCTGTCCATAAAAAGTAAAGTAAAAACAAATTGAACTTCCTGATTTATATACAAAACCAGAAGTAGCCAAAAAGTATATGTGAGTGCTGGGAAGAAGGGGTAGATAGTGTAGGTAAGTTGAAAATGAATTTATTATTGTTGTTTGTTTGTTTTTTGAGAGTCTCACTATGCAGTTCAGGGTGGGCTTGAACTCACTGTGTAGCCCAGGCTAGCCTTGAACTCACAGCAATCCTTCTACCTCAGCCTCCCAAGTGCTGGGATTACAGGCATGCATCACACACGGAGCCAGCTGAAAATGCATTTTAAGATATTTAATATATTTTGATTTGAACTAATTTGAGAAGCTACCAGGAGTGTGGAGTCACAAGAGTTTTTAGGAATTTCGATTATTAATTCTTGTTGTTAATTCAACCAGAGTTTATTGGAAATCTCCTGAATGACTAAATGAGATAGTTCTCCAAGTAAGACACAATTTGGGTGAAATTAAATAGAGAAAATTTAAAATCCATTTATCTACCTTTTTGATCCTAGAAACAGTCCCTTTTTACACACTGGGAAAGATTTCCTTTCACCAGTGCAAGTACTTTTGAATGTAATTATATTTAAACTTCTTATATAACTATATGGTTCTTGATTATTTTATTTAATACACATTATAATATTTGCTGCCTATTAGTCACACAGTAGTTTAAATAACTATAATTTTACTATATTTTAAGATACTTAGGAAAAAGCAATTGTACCTGTCTTATTTGCCACTGTACAACTATCACAGGAACAAAATAAATAAGAGATTAAAATATTCATTGTTGAGTGTATGAATTAAGATAGAGGCACCAAGTCTGGAAAGAAAATTTTCAGCATGTGTTCTTATGTTAAACTAGCATTCTCCTTTATCTTATACTACTCATCTTTACCTGACACTACATAGTATGTAAATATAAATCTGTTCATCTAGAAAGACAATAGATAGATAGTAGATAGGTGGATCCCAAATATGGATAGAAATTCTATCATCTGTCTTTCCCACAAGAATGTTTTGTCTCCTGAATGAATTCTAAATTAGGAGAAGCTGGTTAGCTTCCAGTGGTTTAAAATGGAGCATAAATAACAAACAATTTCCTTTCTCCATTTAATCAAAGGAAATCTGAAAAGCTAAAAATCTCTGCAAGAATAAAAGAAGATTGCAAGTGAATAAAATATGACAGAAATTACTTTAGAAAATATACTAAAGTATTCTTAAACATTAAAAAAGTAGCTCTCTGATTAAGTCTAGATTGTCAAACTATTTTAAATCAATTTAAGAATTTAATTTCCTGAATATTGATGGAAGAATAAATAGATGAGTGTATTTAAATATATAAGGATGTGAAATATTTTAGGACTCAAAATTTGTACTGTCTATTAAAATACATCTTATTTATGACAAAATGTCCCTCGTAACATGGTAAATATTTTCAATGAGGTCTCTGGGAACAATGATGCAAAATATTCATGGTTGACTCTCAATGAACCTTTAAAGCTACAGTATTAGTAAATTACGTTATACAAATTCTTTTCATATATGTTCATATGCACATACATGTATGAATATCTATAAAGCCATAAACAATTATAATACAAATATATACATACAAAAATGACAGTATTTTTCTGAAGAAGTCTTTTCTTGATTCCTCTATCCATCATTTTTGCACTGTGGAGATACTTGTGCTATGAATGGAAGAAGAAGCCCAAGAAGTTAAATAATCTGCAATTGGCTCATGTTCACAGAGTAAGGGAGGAAAATGGAATTTCAACCCATACAAACTTGTTCTGGGATTTGCATGCTAGCAAATAAACTCTAAAGAGGAGAGACTTCACTGAAGGGCAAAATATTTACAGATCAATAAGAAAGCTAATAATATTAATGGCCTCTAAAGTACAATTTTTTTCAGATCCACTAAAACATATTACAGATTTAATTTGTATATTAAATTTTATCATTCATTCTTATTTGAATAAGTTGAATTAATGACAGTATAAAAATAAAATCTTCATCACCTGGGGATGGGGTGAGGGGGTATGCTGTATATTTAAAACATATTTTTCACTTTCTTCTTTTTCTAAATATCTTATTTCAGTATATATTACCTGGGATTAATTTTTTTTCCTTTTTTTGGTGCTGGGGATCAAACTCAAGGCCTTGAGCTTACAAGGTAAGCCCTGTAACCACTGAGCTAAATTCCTAACCCTAATATGATTTTTTAATTTTTTTATTTATTTTTTTATTTTTATTTCTACCAAGAACATGTATTAGTACATTGTATACATAATGATCATAATCAACATGGTTATTTTGTACCTGTACATGATACATCTTGGTTTTCTCCCCTCTTCCCCCCCTTCCCCTCCCATCCCTTCCATTCACCTACCCTTCCCTATTTGCAACAAGTGTAGTTACACTTTTCCATTTTTTCCCCTTTCATCTTACTTTTCTTTTAACCTTCTTCTTTATCCTCCTTTTCCCTATCTAGTTCTCCTCTCTTTTGAATACTGTCTCTCTCTTTTTTTTAAAAAACATAATATCTATTCTACCCCTTTGTCCTTATTTACACTTATGGTTTCTCATATCAGAGAAACAATTCGATGTGTACTAATAAGTGTCTGATTTATTTCACTTAATAGTATGTTCTCAAGGAACATCCATTTACATACAAATGACTCTAATTTATCCTTTTTATGGCAGTGTAGTTCTCCATTGTGTAGAAAAACCACATCTTCTTTAGCCAGTCATCAGTTGTTGGGCATTTAGGTTGTTTTCAAGATTTAGCTATTACAAATTGTGCTGCTATGAACATGGTTGTGCATATATCACTGTGATATGATGATTTTAATTCTTCTGGGAAGATACCAAGCAGAGGAATAGCCGGGTCAAATGGAACCTCTAGGTGTAGTTTTCTGAGGACTCTCCACACAGATTTCCACAGTGGTTGGACCAGTCTACATTCCCACCAACAGTGGAGGAGGGTTCCTTTTTCCCTGCAGCCCCACCAGCACTTGTTATTGGTTGATTTCTTGATAATAGCTATTCTTTCTGGAGTGAGATGGTATTGTAGTGTTGTTTTGATCTGGATCTCTTGAATTACCAATGATGTTGAACATTTTTTCATATATTTATTTGCCATTTTTATTTCTTCATCTGAGAAATGTTTATT